>VWZW01000242.1:1433858-1525561 GCA_013397115.1 Edolisoma coerulescens | reverse complement strand
TGTATAACCCCCCCTTGATTTCATAGTTCTAGGAATTCATAGTTTTTACCATGGTTTCTTTCATTTTTCAATACGCAAATTCGTCTATCAGTAGACTTAAAGAGATTTGTAAAGACAAATCTCTTGCATTCCATTCATCAGTCGGCGGAATCCTTGCCATTGTTTCTTTTATCTCTCAGTGTCAGCCTTATCTACAGTAGGCCCACAGCTGGTTTGTGAAGACAAAACCTTCATTCCTTTCGCTGCCCAGCCCGCGTGTCCCATGTTCCGGGGAGCCTCTCTGGGCCCTTTGTGTCCTTGCAGACCCAGGAGGGAGCACGCCCGAGCTGGGGCACCCAGGGCTGGTGCCAGCTGTGGCTCAGTGGTCAGTCTGACCCAGAGGACAGGCAGTCAGCGTCCGGGGAGAGAAAGCTGCCTTGAATCTTCATCTACCGCTCAGAAAAATCTTGTTACACCATTTTTTTTCTTATTTGGTTTTATTGTAGGCAGCTATCAGACACTGGTGAAATCACAGGCTGGGTGTGTGTGTCTCTGTGGCTCTTTTCTGTACTTGTGCAGTTTAACTCGCTCTTGTTTGCTCGTGTGGGTTTGTTTTCTACTGGGTAGTTCAATTTGCATGTGAAATGCCGAAGTTTTAGTTGTGTGACCTTTTTAATTGTTTGGCTTTTACATGTAAATTGTTCTATGTCAGCCAAATACTACCTTAATTAGAAAAAAAAAATATGCAGCCTGACACCTAATGTTTCCATTAGCTTGTTTAAATAGTCTGGAGATTTGGATCTGGGCCAGACTGTTTATTCAGAGTGAATTTTTAATTGGATTATTGGTATGTAATAATTGATATCTCACTGATATATTACTAAAATATAGATGTGTTTGGAATTGTTCTGACACATCCCAATGGAGTTTAATTGAAATATGTACTCTTAAACAGCAGTATAGGCCTTTCCTTTTTCAATGCTGAATAATAATGAAAAAAAAGATTTTGTGTTATATTAAATAAATACCTCTCTTTGCCAAAAATGGATTAATCTTTTACTGCTATTTGAGATGTATCTTGGAGCTTTTTTTATGTATAAAGAAAACTCTTGTTTTCCTCTGCAGCTTCAAAATTGATATGAATATTTTTGAAGTATGAAGCTGGAACGAGGACTATTTTTGGCTAGAAAGCTAGGAGATTTTTTTTTTTCTTGGAATGCACTTCCTATGAAAACTGACCACTTGCTTATCCTTATTTCTTTATTTTTTAGTCGTGTAAAGAGATAAGTTGCTAAAAGATTAATCCGTTCTTAATCCAAGAAAAGATCTTTTGCTATCTCTTAACAGCCGAGTTACACTAAGAAGCACTTTGGAGAAACAGCTTCAAATGCTTTTTTGAAAATGCACCTTTGTTATGTCAACTGGCTCATCCTTTGTGACCCTTTCAAAAGGCCACGGGGTTTAAGAAGTGTGGCTTTTTCCTCCTGAAAAGCGGGGATTTCGTCCTGCCTCACGCACTTGTTCCTGCACGGACCCTGCTGCCTGGGCTGTGCTGGTAATTTTAGAGGATGCGACCAGAAAAAGAGCCAGACCTGAGTGATTCCCTGCTCGGTGATGGTCTCCCTGCCCGCCTGCAGTGGGGCTGCCTTTCCAGAGCCTGCTGAGCTGTGGGGCTGAGGGTGTGCAGAGGCTCCTGGCTCTGCTCCTGCCCAGCTCCTGTTCCCCTCTGCCGAGGTGTTGTGCTCCCCTGGGCTGACTGTCTCTGTCTGGGTCAGTAAAACTCAGCTGGTGGGCCTGAACTTGATGTAGAAATTTTCTGGTGTGGGATAAATGAGTAGGATGGGTTCCTCCTTACTTGATCCAGCTCTACATCACTTTAACTTCTGCTTTTCCTGGATGTAGACATCTCCCACCCCTTAAGGCTTCTACCCATGGTCAGTTCCTGTCCTCTGAACCTTGTCAGTGTTTCCTTTGGAAATTTCTGGTCCAAAGTACTTGTTGGCTCAGAGCTGAGCCAATGTCTCTGTGAGAAGAGATTTCATAAAGAAGTCGCCTGTCTTTGTGTTCTTGTCTGGAAGGATATAATAATTCCCTGTCACTCAGAGCTGCTCTGTATTTTGGAGAGAGTAATGGTATTTCACCACACTTCTTGAGTGATGCACTGAATATTATTTTTCTAGGTAAAGTTCATGATTAAGCTAAAACTCTTTTAAGCACACATTGGCTTCCAGTAACTGTTATTTGTCCAGCCAGAATCAGATGGATTTGTGGTGGTGTCAGGGTTTTTATTTCAAACACCTATATAAAAGTGCCAGCATAGTTAAAGCCCCTGCAGCAGACTTTGGAAGCTCTTGTCCGTATGGGAATAACGTGTGCTAAGGATGGACCCCAAGGGATCACCGGAGCTGTGTGCTGTCCCCAGTGCAGTATTTAAAGCCCAAAGTCTGAAAGCCTGGGTTGCACAATTTTCAGCTATGCCCAGCCTATACAGTGGGGAGAAAACGGGTTTGTTTCATCTGACTTCAGTGCCTGTTGTGTTGATGGTTACCAGTATGCTTTCCAAAAGAAAGTGCAGTGCAGTGATGAGGAACTTGCTGTTTTACTGCTCGGTGGAGGTTCCCCTTCGGAGTGTGCAGGGGAATGATCTTCTTGTGTTTCCAGGCAGAATCTCACCCACAGCTCCCTCTGTGCTGCTGAGTCAAGAGCGACCAAGGGTCCTGAGGCAGGGAAAATGGCAAGAAGCTCATCTGTCCCTCACTGGTCATTTTGTGGAAAGCTTCTCTGTCAATTGCTGTTGAAAATCTGGGAAGGCTAGAAAGTGGTTGTCCTTTCAGTCTGCTTAGATTTGAAGCTTCTTCCTTGTCTTGCCTTGTATACCTTGCTATCTTCTTAGCTATTGTCACCAACTACAATTCTTTCAATGCTTTCTTTGTTAAACTGAAATCTTATGATTTGTGGGTTTAGGGTAAACCCTCTGTTTCCAGTTCCTAGGTGATATATTTTTATTTGTAGCAGTAGTTAATTAGGGGAATGAAGCCTCTTTAATGACACTTCTTGCTGAAGACACCCTGCCCCTGTCTGAGAAATGGCAATTCTGATGGAAGATGAAATATTTTCAGTCAAATGTAAGGACAAGTTTATTCCAGAATAGCAGACTTTTTCCTCTGCAGCGCTTCCTCTCTTGCCTACCAAAGTCACCAGATTGTTTTAGTCTGAGGCATGTCTAAAAGGCCTGCCCTGCTGTAAAGGTTAATTATGGAGGAGCTGTGCCTGGGGACCATCTCCTGCTCAGGATGAAAAACCAAATGCCACTCTTGTAGCTTGTTAACTGCTGTAATCTGCCTGTTCTGGCCAGGATAAAGAATCATTGCCTCATCTGCCACTTGGTTTGGCTCAGGTTTCCTTCAGCTAGAAACAGTTTATAGCTGTTGCCTTCTCTGTCCCAGGGCAGCTCTCTAAAAGCTGAAGCTGTCTATCTGTATGCTGAGCACTCATGGGTACAAACCACTTGGCTGCATCTCAAAGTAGGAAACCCTTTCCCTGTTTGAGATGAGAGGTTGGTTACTGTCACTGTGGTTTTTGCAATGCCAATAATCATTATGGGTGTCACAATTAGAGTGTGGCAAAGGTGACCCTCCTGGTCACTGCTAAGTCACTGTGGCAGCTGATTGTCAATTCAGAGACAGATGTATATTAATATAAATTCATTTTCAGAGTGATCCTGCTGAAAGGATTTCCATGCTGCCTATGAAATCTGAGCTTTTATAGGATTCAGAGCCCCAGTCGGGCTACAGGCTAGGAATGGTAAGAAAATACAGCCATTCCTAGCATGCCGAGAGCCAGTATTAAGAGTTACCATGGTTCTTAAACATGAAAAAACCCCAACAATTTCTGTGTAGAATGAGGAAAAATGCCCTGGAGGGTTACACAGATAGAGGTTTCAGCTCTTGCCTCAGAAAGTGAAAGAGTGGAAATATACCAGAGGCACCTTCTGTTCACACATGGCACGGATTCATTTATTCTTCTGTCCGTAGTAAGGCCAATGGTCAACTGAATCCGAGGTGTTTTAAGAGCAGGAAAAGCTTTGGCACCAACATCTCTAATTCAGCTTGGTGTTTCTGGAAGGCACTCTCTCTTTGCAAGAAACTTTTTTTCCTGGAGAAAGGAGGAATTAATACCTAATACTCTGCCTATATTTCCGGATACTATTCGTTATTATTGCAACATTGCCTGAGCAATTTGGGATTAAAATTTCTGGGGTTGAGCTGGTGAGGAAAGCTGGTCTGGCTGTGAGTGTGGGATGTGCAGGAGTCGAGTGGGACCTGTTGGGTCACTGGAGCCACCCGATGTGAAGGGGCTTCGGCCCCAGCAGTGAAAGTCTTGGAACTGGGAGTGTGACTGCCAGAGAGTCTCGGGAGTGGCCACACTGGGAAGTTTCCTTAAAGTTCTGGTGACCCAGGCGGGACCCCAGGCCACGAGCTGTGGAGCCTCCCTCCTCCAGATATCCAACTGCTGGCACCATGTGAGTTCACCTGGCACCTTTGGCTTAAAATTCCCCGAGCAAATTCTGGATTTGAGTCTCCGCTGGTGTAACATTTTCTGTCTGCCTTTATCAATCACTTATTGCCTCTGGAAGACTCCCAACAATCTCTATGGAAGTCCCTGTGCCTGTTCTTCAGGCAGGATTTACAGTCCTTGCTAGATGCCCAGCACCAGTGTGCTGTTCCTTAAATGAATCTTAAAGGGCTCATTTCCTTAGTTATATTCCCAATTTTATTTAATTACACTTCCTGAAGAGAAGCCATTCTATTTTATGTTTAATACTGCTGTCTGCATGGGAAGTGAGAGGTAGATGGAGCTGGGAAAAGTCTATAGCAATTAAGCTTTTTTTGACAGTAATGAAGCTGTGACCATGCCACCATGATATCTGGAAAATAAATTTCTCTAATGTTGTTTTATTTGGTTTTGTTTGTTGAAAGCATTTTATATAAAGTATTTATTTAAATATTTTTAGAAAGCAATGCTTTTTTATCTTTCCCAAGGTTTTACTTGCCTCAAAATTTCTTTTGGTTATAACTCCTTTGTCTGAAAAGCTTGAAATTGCTTAGCTGAAAGAAGTCTTTCCCTGAATCCAAAGGGGAATTTAGTGTTTGCTCCAAGAGAGACCATGTTTAACCCTTCAATGCAAGTAAGAAGGCAGGTGAAAGGAAGGAGAACTGATCGCTGAGATCAGCTGCAGATTCCTGAGATACAGACCCCTCTCTGTGAATGGGTGATGCAAGCAGTAGGTTTTCTTGGTATCTCTGAAATGTCCATTATGATTTCTGTAGCCTCCCCACCAGCACATGCTCTCCCTTAATCTAAGCCCTGACAGATAGTGATCAGCAAAATTGCTTTTCAAGGTCGTGGCTCTGGGCAGAGCCTTGCACCAGAGATAAGGAGCCCCTGCCGGGCAGGCAGAGCGATGCCCACGATATCCCGGGAGAGGAGCACCTTCAGCAGCCGCGGGGCTGTGACCTGCCTTGGCAGGGCTGGGGGCTCCCGGGGGGCATCGGGTCACTCAGGGGCTGGCTGGGAGCACTTCAGCCCTGTGGCTTTGTTGATTTGAGCTGCATGGGGTAACCCAAGATTTATCTTAATTTAAAGGCAAAATTTTGGCTGTTTTTTTGTTGTTGTTGTTGTTGTTGTTTTGGTTTTTTTGTTTGTTTGGTTTTTTTGTGAGTTTGGGGTTTTGGGAGGGTTTATTTTTAAAGTGTGATTCTGAGGCTAGCTTGATTTTCTTGGACTTGTTTGTTTGTTTCTATTCCATGTGAACTACTTAATATCTCAATTCATGGTCAAAAATTTCTCTATTTAAGGTTTTACAAGTTCAGTGAAGAATTTTTAAAATAAATGGTGCCTCTGTGGAGTTTGTCTGGGGATAAGCTGAGTGAGTTTTATCACTACTGGAAGAATTTCTCCCCACCGGTTAAAATGGGGAGCAAACCCAATTTTCTTAGAATGCAAAGCATTGGGAAAATTTTACAAAGGATATTAGTTTATTCCTGTACTGAGAGTTAACAATACAACTGAAATAAAAGAAACTTTGCTGGAATATTTTCTGCAGCAAAATCTTTGCTTTCAACAAATCTTCCTTCTGGATGACAAGAGCTCTTCATCACTGAGCACAGCTGAACTACATGGCAAAAGACAGTGGAGTCATTTTTGGCTGCAATAGATTCAATAGCTCCTTCCTAGTAAATGGAACAGATGCTTGAGTAACAGTAGCAAATACCTCAGAATTTAGTTTACTACAGCTTATGGTTTGGGAATCACCTAAGCACACTCTTTTGGGATGCCATAAAACTTGGAGCCTAAACTATTTTCTGGTTACCCTGGAAACCCACAGTGATGTCCCCAACCTTTGCACAGAAAACCTCCTGAAGTGAGCCTAAGCTTCTTTAGGTTCTCCTCTGTTGGGTGAGATGAATGCATAATGAACATCTCACGTTAATTACTAAAGAAGAAAAGAACTAGAGAGTCACCTGATGGACAGCATTTGTTGTAAACTCTGACTGCTGCACTTTGCAGTGAGAGACCGACTGCCCAATAAATGGCCAGGAGGTCCTTCAGCATTAACCGTATTATTTTTGCTGGAAAAGGATGGCAAAAAGCGAAGATGTTCCAAGTTCAGCCTCATTCAGAAACTGTCTTATTAGGCCTTAATGTACAAGTAGCACATTAGAACATTTGTCAGCCCTAACTCTGGGCAGTAATCTGCTTTCTGGGGCAAGCTGCTGCAGCTCCAGCGATACTGTAAGTCGTATTCACCTGTGCTGGGTATTAGTGTCTGCCGTAGCAAATGGAGTCCTTGTGGCCTCCTTGGCATCCTCAAGCCAGCTTGTCTTCCTTCTGAATGCCAGTCCTGTGAACATCAGGGCTAGAGCTGGCAGGCTTGAGTAGTTTTTATAAGCGCACCTTCACTTGCGTGTGACGGAAAATCAGCTGACGTGTAATCAATTTATTTCTCTGGTGCGAAGAAATAATAGGTTGCAACTGGTTACCATTTGCTAATGATCTCTGTGCACTGAAAGAGTCATCAGCTTTGTTCCATGTAATTGCATTCTCTAAATGTGGCTATTTGTGGTAGATTACAGCCTGCAACTACAAGTGCATTTGAGTAGGGAGCTGATGAAGTCCATTGGTTCTCCTTTTAGCCTTACCCAAGCAGCTTTCTTGGTTTTAGCATGGTGACAGCTGGCTTAACTCCATGGGAGAGGAAAACAATGTCTGAGGTGCTCTTCAATTCCACAAAATATATCCCGTTGTCTTGGTCTGGTTCTTCTACTCCTGGAGTTATATAACTACAAAAACTTCAGTTTCCACTGCTGTGAAATACTCCTTAGGAAACTGCAGAATTAGCGAGGAACTCCATGCAAAATCTCCAAGCATCCTTTCATTATGCGCTGCATATTTTATGCAACACTTAAAACAAAACACAGAAAAAAAAGTCAGAGCTCCTGTATTAATATAGTTGGGAAAGGTCTTCTCTCTCTTTGCTGTAGGCTGTATCATGTTCAAATCAACACTGATCCTATTTTCAGTGCATCAGGTAACGTATGAACCCAAAGAGCAGAAGCTGCTATTTTTAACCTTTAGTTCTTATGCAGTAATATAGGCTAGTTAGCTATTTTTTCCAATTTATTATATGACTTGAGTGGTAATTCAGTCTTCATGCTAGCTTAATCTTCAGCTCAGTGGCTGCCAATTACCAACAGAAACACGGTGATGCTGCTTTAGCAATTATGATCTCAAGGTTAAGCAGAAATGAGAATTGACCGCTCTTGTTTCAAGGTGCCCGGGCCTGAGATCTGTACAAGTTTCTTCCAAACTCTGATCTCACTTCACTGACAAAGAACCCCACCCTTCAGACTTTCCCATAATCTTAAAGGCTACCCACCACTTCTGCTCAACTTTTCCAGCACTTCTTAATATCAGGTGGATGTCTGTGGATTGATAACATGGGGCTGTTTGATAATGAGTTCATGGGGAACCTCTTCCCCTAAAGTAACCACTATAAACCCCTAAAGTAACCAAGATAGACTAAAGTCTATCTTGCCCCGGTGCATGTGGCTGGGAGCACGCACTCGCAGTTTATTTAAAACATGGGGAACACAGTGTAAGTGCTGGGCAGGGGATGCTCCCCCCCATGGTCTGGGGTTAACCAGCAGTTACATTTCCTGACCCAGTGACAGTGCTGGGGAAGTGTGAGCTCCAGAGTACATCCCCACCTGCATCCCTGTGCAGCAAGACACTTCACCTGGAACTGTCTAGCACAGAGGAAAAAGGTATCGGGCAGCTATTGCCTCTTACAGAAAAAGGGTCCCTTTTCCTCCTCACTAAAAAGTGGAGGGATGTCAAATGAAATCCCTATTTGTTTATTTACACGTGCCAAGAGGTGTTGACTCCCTGAAAAGTAGGCTTCTCTCCAAAGGTTCTGTGTCTCATTCTTTGATTAGCAATGATCTTGGCTCACAGTCAGGAGACTTGTCTTTCCTCTGAAAGAGAGGCTAATTTTCTACAGCTCTAAAATGCCTCTGAAAAATCATCCCTATTTTTTTTGTGCAGGAGCACTTGTATCTCTGAAGGGTAAGCTGCTTGAGAATCCAGAGGAAACTCTACTACTGTCCTCAAAAAGGAGGAACTCAAGGACTGTGCAGGGGAAAACACAGAATGTGTTCCTCGGAGGCCATGCTCAGCAGCACGCCATGCACAGTCCTAGCTCTTGTGTGCCACAGATCCTGTCTCTTAAGTCCACAAGCCCTGGCTTCATATCTTAGCTTCAATTTGTTGCCAACACATGCAAACTTAGATAGCAAGTGCAGTTTGATTTTTAAGAGATTGTGCTAACAAGTTGCACAGAAAAGATACCACTTGCAGCACTTAGAGGCAATTTAGGACCTCTTACACTGAAATTCCATTAGTGGATGGCAGAGGAGTATTAGAAGTTACACAAAGTCCAGGTGTAGTAGCTAAGCAATGCCTTGCCCTTTGGAGAGAGGACTCATGCTGGGGGAAGAACAGCTTGCATTAGTGTCAAAGCTAATTTAACTTCCCCATCCGGCTCCTTCCCTTCCTTCAAACTGTTGTAGGTACCTTTGTTTCACCTTTTCCAGGTTCTCATGGCTGTTCAGATGCTCTCCCTCCATGTGCAGATGCTGTTTGGGGAAACACCTTGTGGTCCTGGCTGGAGCTGTGCAGCCCTGTGCCAGCGTGGGCAGCTGAGGTTCTCATGGCTCCACCCTGTCCTGCCACCCCTCCCTGTGCAGTGACATCTGTGCTTGTGCAAGAGGACTTGTCTCAGTCGTTCCTGTTCTCTACTATTTGGTCTTGGTTGAAGTCACAGCATGAAAAAAGCAAGCAAAATAATTTCTCTTTCTGCGTCTTGATCTCTTAATCCACCCTAAACCCCGGTGTGCTGAAATGCTTGGGTTTGTATCTCCGGTTTGCTCAGAGGGACTTGGGTGCTTGAGGAACTTTAGCCTGTTGCTTACAAGCATTCAGTGACAGTGTGAGAGCTCTGTCTGTGCCCTGTCCATCGGCCAACCCTACCACCACAGGTGCTGCTGTCCTTCTCTAGTCACTGTGGTTTTCCTTGGGCATTGCTCCTTTAGTTGAAGGTGGTTTGTCTGGTCAGGAACGAAGGCCTTGATATCAGAGTGGATGGCACCAGTTGCACAGCTGGTGTGCTGGAAATCACCTGTTAGGAGAAATATCTACTGCAGAAGCTTCCCAAAGCACTGTGAATATTGTGTGACCTGCTGGTTTTGAATGGGTGCTCTGTCAGGAGCTTCGTGTATGTGACTACACAAGTAGCCCTTGTGGATTGTTTTTTGGTCGCAGTCTTGCAGTAGTGAAGTGTGGTAAAAGTTTGGTGGTTTACCAGAATATAGAGGCTTGTTGTGGTTTTCCTAGGAAAAAAAAAGGCAGTAACTTTTTATCATTTCCTCGAGAAAACAAAATATATATGGACAGCCAGCATCTTGAAAAATGCACAGCAAACCCCACAGAGGGAATCCAGTGAAGGCTTTTCTTTGAAAATATCCTTGGTGAATCATGTTATGTGTCTGCCAAATTAGATATTATTTATAGTGAGTGGATGAAGACATAAAATTAACCTAGATTGTAAAATCCCAAATTATTAGGAGAAAAAAACCAGTTCTCCTCAAAAATTTGCCTCCGAAAATTACTGCAGAAGTAAATTTCAAAAATTAAGCTATATGTTTCCATGCAAGTTATCCTGCAATTTTACAGTATTAAATCCTTGGTGAAAAGTTTGTACTCATCCTTACAAAGACTGGAGATATTTCTAGTTCACGTTAAGCATCACTATTTCTTTGCATACTCTTAAATGCTGACCATGAATACTGCATGTTAGTTCTAATTATTCATATTTCACATCAGTTTTCAAATCAGTGGAACTCTTCTCATATATAATTAAGGAAGGAGGGCTACAGTGTCCTAGGAAGGTACCTCCCAGTGCTGCTGCCTGCCTTGTCTAGTGAGAGCATGAATGAGGCAGCAGCCCCTGACAGACAGGAGTGTATCAAGATAGATCACCAAGCATTTACCAGGTAGATCAAGCAGAACAGGAACTTTGTTTGAGAAATGTTATATTAATGCTTCACTAGACAAGCCTAAATACGGTAGAATATTAATAAATGAGGCATTATTTGTTAAATAAATGGTGGGTGGGTGTGGATGTGTGTCCATGCCTGCATGTTACAGAGAGCATTTATTTTATTTTATAGAGGATAAACCTCTCTAGTTTTCAGGAACAGGGGGCTCTTTCTAATTGATCACAGTCACTTCCTACAGAAACATCCAAAGTCACCCCAAATGCTGTGAGATGCTTAACTGCATTATGTGTTAACTTTGTAATGGATTGGAACAAAACTTATCAAGTTCTTCAAGTCAAAAAACCACAAACAAACAAAGAAACCCCCCCCCCAAAAAAACAAAACAAAACAAAACAACCAAACCCACCCAAAACCAAGGCAAAAAATCCCAAATCAAAAAATAACGCCAAATCTGTTTGGTTTCAAGCTAACCTCCAGTGCTGGTAGCAGCCTCTGATGTTTCCTCTCCATCCTAGAGAGGGATGCTCCTGTGCTTCGGGGTGTGAAGCACCAACTGCCAAAGGGAGGTACAGGGCTCTCCAGCCCTCAGTGTCCTCCAAAGAGCAGAAGCCAGATGTAATAACTGGATGCTTCCATAAGCTTTTCCAAAGGGAGCAGGCCTCCGGTGCTTTGGAGGGCTAAAAGGAGTAACTTAACACATTCAAGGCTTCACTTGAAAGAGATTCAGGTGCTGGAATTGGTTTGTGAGCTCCAGCACAGAGCTGGGCCCGGCAGTGGCTGACCTTGTGATGCTGTTCATAGGTGTGCACTGTTTCCGATGTTTTCCTTTTGGCAAGGAGCAGAAATCAAAACCTTTTTCACATATATCTCTGACATTTTACAGTGAGTGCATTGGTTTGTCAAGTGGATGTGATTTATAGGTACTGTGCATTTGTGATGTGCTGCCCTCTCTGTATACGAGGGATTGCCTGAAACGTTGGCAGCAGCAGAGGAGACTGTGGCTAATCCTGGTAATCCCTCTGACTTGTTTGTGCTGTACATATTTATCCATTGTAAATGCATGTTTGATGGGCCAGGAGTTCAGTAAAAGAGAATTTGTGTCTAACCTTGTAATACCACAGCTGCTGCCAAATTGGTTCTTGGGCGCAGAGGTCTCTGCAGCCTGAAATGCTGCTGGGAGTGCTGCTCCCCAGTCCTGCTAACATCCAAGTGAGCCTGCTCCTTGCAAACAGCGGCTCTGTGCTGAACTCAGGGTGAATTATTTGTAGTTACACCTTGATAGGAAAGCTTAGGGGACGATGGCTGGGTGTTATGTCCAGCTTCAGCTCAGCCTATCTCCCAGGCTGCCAGCAAACTCTATTTATCTGAGCAGGCTCCGGCCACCTTTATACCTGTTACAGAGATTTACAGCCAACCTGTGCCTCGCAGAACAAAGCAGGGTTTTATCAAAAACTTTGTGAGTTCCTGCTCACCACGGTGAGGGCATTATTGCTGCCAGTCCCATTATCACCCGATGAATTCCTAACACATCGTTCCCCAGGCTGCAGCCACACACGGACAGGGCTGCTGGAGGTGCCTGAAAGCCTCTGAGGGAGGCGGGGAAATGGCAGAATTATAGAGCTGGGCTTGGCTTGCGAACAAACTCCCACTGAACCAAAAGAAATATATGGACTTTTCACCCCTTGTTTGTTTGAATTCTCTGGAACTGAGATTAGGCACGTGAACGTTCAAAGCTCTGAGGGAGGTCTCCAGATATAGCTCTGGAATTGAGAGTATCCCAGGGATAGGGATGCCACATTACTAGCAGGTGTCTTTTTGGCGAACAGGCTGGGGTTTAAGTCACGTTCTACTCAGCTCTATGTCCTGACTCTTTTTTTCAGGGGATAAGCACTGGTCTCCATTTAGAATGCTGGCCTGAGAAATACTTTGTTCTCCAACTGATATTTTCTCATAGAAAGCTTCTGCTTTAATAAATCCTCAGATTGAAAAGGGAAAGAACAGCAACTCCTTTTTGGTTTTTTTTTTGTG
The DNA here is from genome assembly GCA_013397115.1 of Edolisoma coerulescens. Taxonomy (NCBI): domain Eukaryota; kingdom Metazoa; phylum Chordata; class Aves; order Passeriformes; family Campephagidae; genus Edolisoma; species Edolisoma coerulescens. Next base: position 1,512,935 of record VWZW01000242.1, on the reverse strand, counting down.
GAAGGTTTCTGACCTGCTGTATTTCAGAGGATGTACTACTACGAAGGCTTGGATACCACAGAAGTAAAGTTCCTGCTATTACTTCTCGATGGAGATCCTAAATCCTTTAACACTTGAAAGGTGAATCAAAGCTCAGTTGAAGTGAGAGTCTGAGGCTTTTGCTACTGTGGGATGTGATGTTTCCAAGGCACCTCTCTGGATGTAGGGAAGCCACGTGTAAGTTGTGATGGCTGAAGGTAAAGGCCTTCTCCAAAGCCCAGTGACTTCAATGGGTCCCTGATCAGCCCTTTTGGTGTTCTTTCCTCTTGGTGGGCAGTTGGAGAGAAGGTCATAAATAGCTTGGCTTGGCCTTAGGAGGCTGCTTTGGAATTGGTTCATGTGAGGATGAGTGCTCTTGCTGCTGCAGAATGCGTTCTCCTCTCACAGTGCACCTAGGATGATGGAAATCTGGGTGCCACGTGTATGAAAGGGTGGTGATGAACGTCTCCTGATCCCTGCTCCGAGGTGTGAGTTGATAGAGGATTTGAGCACATTTTGGCAGGTTGATGCAGGAAGGGGATGAGCACCTAAAATCTCTTCTTGGCCTGGAGCTGCTCAGCACCTCCATGGTTTGATTGCAGCTCGGGCTTGGTTTATCTGGATGACCAGCACCTCTCTGGCTCTGCTGCTTTGTTACTTACCTGTGAAGTGCAATAATGCAACATAAGTTTTAAGGTTCTCTAAATTCCCTGTGCTCTCAAAGGAGGCACAAAAATTGTGCAGGTGCAATTTGTGTGCATACAGAATGGCTATCTGGAAAAAGCCCCGCCTGCAGAAATAAGTGTCAGAAAGATATTTGGGTTTTTTAGGCTTTTGGCAAATGCTTCTGTAGTGCTCAGTAATGATAGAATAATGGTACTTTGGGGCTGGAGTAGGTGTTCACCTTTTATATCGGGGTGGGGGGAATAAAAATAAAATCCTCATGCATTTGTAGCTGGTTCAGGTGAGGAAATAGTCAACATGGCACTAATTTGCCCCAGGAGCAGAAATGTCAGGAAGGATTGTGGAACAGCACTGATGGTAGCAATTATATTGATAACCTACCATTCCCAGACGTACAGAAATCATCTTGCAGTGACAGGATTCTGACAAATTCCTATGAAAATCAGAAAGCAATCAATATTAATTGTGGGATAGAAATAGTGCTGAGGGCTTTCTTGTTTTGCACGGTTTCCCCCTTTCTTTATTCTTTTCCATCTTCCTCCAAACAGGGTGGTTGAAAACACTGTGAATGGGAGAAGTAAGAGAAACATTAAAAGACAAGTGTCATTAGGTTCATGGAGTGGCCCCCTGACTAAGCTGGCTTTCTTTATACTTAGCTGTGTGTAGTATTTTAATAGCTTTGACATTTAGGAGTGCTCCCTGTGAGTCCCTTGTTCTGTGCTGAGGAGTGTGGGGGGGCACATTATCAATATTGAGTTTTACACCTTTTTTCCCCTCTGACAGCTCTACATCAGAGGATTAGAAACAATTTACCCTTTGTCTTGCCATTAGTTAACTAGATGAGTTCATTGCTCTGTCAAAGGGATACCCTCCTACAACTTCTCCTGATCCTTTACTCACAGCTGTGTGCCAGGTAGTAATTTTATTTGGTAGTAAATGGAAAGTTTTGATGCTCCACAAACTTGTCTTGCCTCTCCTTCTTTTCAGCACTGCTAAAACAACTTCTCAAACGCTGGTTTCCAGCCCTTTGGTGTGTCACCAGCCATACACTTTGCACTGCATTTCATTTTCCTTTTCACACTGTAGTGGATTTTATTTTAGTTCTAACACATATGGAAAGGAAGCTTTTGGACCTCAAGAGAGCTTTCCAGCTTGAAATATGAGTGAATTTGTGATTGGGAAACTGAAATAAAAACAAATTGTTTTGAACGCACTGGATGTGTGAGGTTTTTTCTTCGGATTTTCAGTTGGCTCCTGTGAGAGATTTCTTTTTTAACCCGGTTTATAGTGGCAAGGACTGCAGAATTGTTCTGTGGCTCTGTGAGCTGAAGTGGGTCATGCAGGCTGACAGTGATGGAAGTAAGGGAGTGAAGTTCCCTGTCCCATCTGCATTCTGCTGCCCCCTTGTTACTCACCGTGCTGAGAACAAGCCATGTTTGGCAAAAATAGGCAAAGTGAAGGTGAAGCCATCTGAATTCTGCCAGATTAGAAATGATTGCAGAAGATATGAGGGAGATGGTTAAAAGTCCATGAGCTGAAACCAAATCACATACCATTAACTGAGAACCTGACACTTTTCAGCACTGTGGGCAGGAAAACCAGAGGCTTTGGAATATATTAGATCGGGAGCATTAAGTTTAACTAGAAACTGCAAAACGAAATGTTTAATAAAATCTCAGAAAAGAAAGAATGCTTTGTTCCTCAAAGCTGTATCTCCTAGGAAATGTACACGCACCCAGCTGTTTGGGCAGAGCACTGATTCTATATTGCAAATTTTTGTGATGGAGGTGCATGACTTTGAACTCCTGGAGAGGTCCAGGAAAGACCAATTTATTCTTGCCATGAGTAATAACCCAAGCACCAGGAGGTGGTCTTGGGCTGGGGCTAGAGCAGGAGGATGTGGGTGGGAGGGAATTATTCTGTCATCCCTGGAGCAACTGGGACTCAGGGGGTGCCTGTAACGGGTACAGTCTCTTGATGCATAGTTGCAGGAACGCTTTTTCCAGGAGCAGGGTTAGTTAAAATAATCCTGGTATTCAGTATCTACAGCCCTCTCCAATTCTTCCTAATGGTTGGGATTTTGAAATAATCCTGACATGGGGAAGCAGTAGCATACTGCTCTGAGCGCAGTGCCAAGAAACCTGGGTCGCAAACCCCACTTTGTTCTACAGTAAATGGGTTTAAAGGACGTGTAGCTGCTGTAATTAGAATATTGCAACAGTCTTTGGAAGCCTTAATTAGCACCACCAGATCAGCAGCTCAAAGAAAACTGTAATGCCAGCACCTAACGAGCTTCTTGAGGCAAAGAAAGTTAATCCCGAGTTACTCACACGTGACTCTGCATCATGAGCAGAGAGCAGGGGAAGTGACTCCTAAAAACCTAAGTAATTGTTCCATTGGAAATGAGATGAAGTGAGTTTGGTTTGCCATGCAGAATCCTGTGCATGAGAATTGCTCCTCAGGTTAACAAACTGGCCTGCTTCTGAAATGTTTTTAACAGAACTGGTTGCTGAAATGAACCTGTAATGCAAAATAATGCTTTAAATGAGAAGGTTTTAGTTCTGGATCTCAGATTAGAATGAACAGCCTGTCTTGGAAACTTTCAGGAATTCAAGATGCCCAACAGATACATAAATCAAATTCATTTACAGCACTTAGTTTCTAGTTTCTTTAACTCTAATTTAACCTATCTTCTGGAGAAAAAAAAAAGATGTTCTCCTTCATCAAAAGGAGCTGTGTTTAGCAGGGTCCTAACATTCCACTCTTTCAACTTAAATATTTAAAAAAACCTAGTGAACAAAACATGCTGTAAGTGACTCTCTTTCCACAAGTAGCTGAGCTTTAATGAGGTGTTATTTTCTGGTGGAGAAATGTCTCTGTAAAAGCAGCAAACGATGTTCCATAGGAACTGGTGCATTTTGTTTTGGCATCCCAGTACATTTTTAATACTTTCAGCTAGGCGAAATGTGTGTTGAACCAGTCATGCTCGGAACATTCCATGTCATGTGAATGTTCCTCTTGTGCAGAACCATAATGCTTGTGTTTTTCATGTTGTAGTGTTTAACGTGCTTTGCCACTCTTTCTTTCCTGTTGAGTGCATGACAAAACACAATCCTGTGTAGCTGGAAGTTCAGAAGTGGAGGTTTTTCTGCCTTCCAAGGTCGGTCAATGTTGCTGTCTATGGCTGTGAACATTACCTGGCAGCTGATGGTGGCTGGGTGTAGCACTGGAAACACAAGAGCAGCACAGTTTATTTGTTAGCAAAGACATCAGCAGCTGGGCTCTGAACCTAAGGACCACTGACTGGCCAAGCAGGTTGCAAACCCTGTTTATAGAAGTCTTTGTGTGTGGCAAAAAAAGAAGACATATGCTTTCAGTGTCTCCTTGAAATGTGCGATGTCAGTGCACAGAACATCTTTACGTGGAGGAGCGGGGCTCTGATTTCCTCTGAGCAGTAGGATTGTTTTGCATTGTTTCATGCTTTGTTCTTCTCTGCACTTCTCTAGTCTGGATATTATTGCCCCTCTTTTTTTTAACCAGGGCTGTTTAAATTTTGGGAAAGTAGCCCTTATATTTGGCAGCACCAACTCCTGCCACAGGTCGTCAGCTGAGTTTAGTACATCTGAAGAACGTTTACTATTCTATGTCCATATAAAAACCTAGCACTGGATTTTTTTTGAGGCTAATGACTTATTCTAATAACAAAAAAATTGACTGATGCCCATGCTCATCAAATTGTTAAATGAGTTTATATACTGAGTTTTATTTTCAAACACAGATGTTGCATTTTACTATTTAAGTCTATTACACTCTCTCTTTAAGGCAAGTTTGGCCTTCCTTGACTTCTGAAGCAGAGATAAGTAATCAAAATAGTGCTGAAAAAACAAAAGGGTTTTTCTTTACTTTTTTTTTTTCCTAAACTTTGATTGTTCTTGTGCACAGAAGCTCTGACATTCTTGACTAAGTCTAGAAGATTGTCAAATACAGAGGTATCGCTCTGGTTTGACGCTGAGGATATGGAATCTTTTATCTTCCTTTGCTAACTCTTTTGCTATTTGATAACAAACACTGTTTGCCTTGGGTTAAATTTCTGTCAATGACATTTTTTTGGTTTGTGCTTTTGCCAAAGCACTATTTTAGCATTTTATAGACAGCATTTGATCTCTGGTAGTGAAAAAAAAAAGTGAAAATTTGGAACCTGCTGTCTAATCCAACCTGCTGCAGATTCAAATCTGAGTTACAAACTTCACTCAAACTGAAATTTCTCCAGGCTTTTGTGGTAGACCTTGGGCCCCTCTTAAATAAAGAACCTTCTCTGTTTTGGCCAGACCATCTCCACTTAACTTTTGGAGCCAGAGGTATGAAAGCCACTCGACAAACACTTGCCCATCTGTTGACATTGACCTTTCTGTGCTTTAGCAGTATGGCTGGAGTGGTAGCATCCTTTGAGAACCACAGCACGTGGTCTCTCAAGTGTTAATTTTCCACATTTCGTGCATTTTTGCATAGCCTTATGATGAAATCTTCCTGCCCAGATCTGGACTAAAGTTTCTTAAATATCTCTTGTTTCCATTTCAAGAAATGGTCATTTACTTTTCTGTCTGAAATGGCCTTTGGAAAAGTCAACCATATGCCTCATTGCTTATAAGAATAATAAATACCTTTGGGCTTTGGCAAATCCTTAGCTAAATGACTCCAAGGTCAATTTTCTCTAATAGACTTAGTCACTTGGTGCATGCTAATTTCTGAGGGAAAAAGAACAAAGGAAATTTCTGAAGGAAAAACCATGCTGAAGAGCAACTGTGTAGTGGTTTTCATGAGATGAAAGATTTCACTGTAAATCCAGAGAAGAGGCTCTGGGCCCTGTTTGACCTGCCTTGACCTGGCCAGAACCCATTCCTGGGCACTGCAGGCGATGGTGCATTACACAGAAGCGGGCACTGACCATGATTCTCTCTTTGGGTTCACAGGAGCCAAGTGCCCACTGAAGGCTGTCACAAATCCTGTCAGGTTTTAAACCTGGCCATGGAGGCAAATCAGACCAAGTTCACCACAGGCACCTCACCTGTACCTGAGAGCAGGGTCTGAGCTCACTGTTGCCCTTCCCTGTCCCCCTTCTGCCTTAGGGGGTCACTGAGCCTTGCTCTCACCCTTTGGCCATGGCAAACAAATGTGCCATTTCTGCTCTGTCTTGGTTGTCCCTGCTTTTCTTGACCTGATTAACTCAGTTAAGCTTCACACTTTCACTTTTGCTCACAACTTCTCTTTAAAAAGCAAGAACAAAAGCAAGATGCTTGCTGCTTTATCTGATGGCTGATGGGAGGGAGAGCAGTGACAAATGGCTGTGTTTACTGGGAAAGCTTTCATAAGTTACATTTGATGGTGCTGCCAGGGGTTTTGTCAAGAACAACTTGGAGTTTCAAAGGTGCTCATGGCACCAATGGTCAGCAGTTGTCAAATGGAATGGAATGGCAGCGAGGCAGGCAGTGCTTCAAAGGGGTCTGTCTTGGGCACGGGGAAATGAGACTCCAGTTGAGATGCTCCAGAGGTCCTTCCACTCTGACCTTGTAAGACAATTAGTGATAAAGATTCAGGAGCTTTCCTTTGTGTTCAAAGTTTTGCTCTTCTGTCTAAAGTGATCCTGATAGTGAAACCTAAACAGGCAGAAGCACTGGCACTAGAAGGAAGGTTTCTGAATGCCTCTTCAGGGACTGGAAATATTTCCTTGATGTTTCTCTGTTTGAAGAAGCACTCTGGAGGTAGCAACTTCTGCAGAAGTCAGTGACAGTGGGTCAGTGCTTTCAATACCTGAGTGTCATTAGAGGTACAAAACCCCCCTGTGCAGCAGAGGTTTGTCAGTGTGTGCAGATTCTTTGGGATATAATTGTTCCGGGGGGCTATTTTAATTGCTGAGAGACTGTCCAAGTCCTCTCTGGCCCCTCGCCAGTTTAATTTGCTGTGTAAGACCCCAAGATTATGATCTCCTTGAAGGCAGAAGCTCCAAGACTTCCAGGTCATCTGTCTGTCTGCGTCCTCTCACTCCATCTGTGTGTTGAAGGGGAGACAAAAATCCAAAACCTCTGAAAAACAGTGTCTGGTGCTCTGGGCTCCTGAACCATTGAAGGTTCCCAACATTTCCAAACTGGAATAATGCAAAACGCTAAACCTCCCCAACTCTCTGGGAATTATCATTCTCTGCACAGCTCCCAGATATATTTAGAAAATTAATTTCAGGCTCTTTTGGTTTCAGCTTTTTCCTCTTTCTTCTTTAGAAGCCCCCAGAGCTGAATTAACTTCCAGCATCTTCAGTGTGAATTCAGCCTCTAGCGCTGCTGTAGCCACAAGCTGAGCACTGAGCACCGTGTGAAATGAACCCCAGGTCTCACAGGGGTCCTCTCCTGGCAGCAGTCATTGTCTCACCTGATGCAGATTGGCTGTTTCAGCTGGAGTCTCATTAGAGAGCTATGAATAATGAATGAGCCCGGGAGATGGATTGTCCTTTCCTCCCTATTACAGGGTAAGGCCAGGTAGGAACTGAATGTTTTCAACAGGGCAGAAAGAGCTGCTCTCTAGATAAATAAATTATTTCAGCTTGGAGGGTTGTCGAAGCAGAACTCAGGACCAGTGCAGAATTCAAGCAGCCCCTTGGCACAGGTGCAGGTGTACAATAAGCTGAGGGGGAACGGTGCCCCGCAGAAGGCGCACAGCAGCTGCCAAGCCCTCGTGCCATGGTCTGTGCTGGGCAGAGCACATCTTCCTCTTCCTCCCATCTCTGACGCAGGGCCAGCAGTGCTGGATCTTGTAATGGTATTGTAAAGAAGGATCTGCTCACTCTTGGAATAACATGGGAGAAATCTGTACATAAGAAATTTTAACACCGGGTACGACATCTGGGAACTGCTTTGTTGTAACAAAGAACAGTATTTTACTTCCAGGGTGCTCCTGGCAGTGCCAGTTGCATTCAAAGCAGGAGTTTTATTCCATTGCTTTGCAGTAACATGTCCCACGTAAGTGAAGAGCATTCTCTTGAGGGCTTTTTAGAGGGCAGACACTGACATGACAACTTCAGATGGCATCAAAAAACGTGTGGGTTTATCCTGTTGGCATTGAGCTGTGGTGCCCTGAATAGTCTCCGTGTTTCCTACATGCCTCCCCTGGCTACACAGGAAATTTAGGCACCTGCTTTTAAAACTATGCAGTGGATGTTGGCTCTGACAGAGTGAAGAAAAATGAAGGGAAAAAACCCAACAGCAGCTACCCAGTCTGTATAGAAATACCCCAAATCCAAAGAAAAGTATGGAAATGGTGATATATTTCTTCAACTATTTTAATAGATGTAGAGAAATCAGTAAAATTCAAAGATTAAAGTTAAACCACAAACATTTCTCAAATTAAAGGCTGAGTTTTATAGTCAAGAAAAACACTGTATACTCAAGACATGCTCATAAAAGGATGCAAAATAAACACTAAAGCATCACTGACTGTAGCAATAATTGGAGCAGTGTGTTTCAAAGGAAGCAAAAAGCTGGGGAAGTCAAAGCTTAGCTGGAACTGCTAAAATAAAGGGGGGAAATCAATGTACAACAAAGTACAAGGCAAAACAAGGACAATTATATTTGCTGAACTTGTCAAAGTGCATGTTACTAATTGTCCTGGTGCCACATGATGCCATGGCAGAGCTCCTGGTGAACCAGCACCCTGGCACTGACCAGTGCAGGGATGGGAGCTCAGGGCTGGGCAGTGGTGCCAGGGCAAAGCAGAGTCCCTCTGCATGGGCTGCATCCAGCACAGATGTGGTTCAATAACTTAAAAATTGCCTAAATGTTAAGCAGGATTATTTCTGTGAGAATGGCAGCTGGCGAGTTTCATCCCAGGGCAGATAGAATTTTGTGATTGTGAGGTGTGTGGAAAATCCATCAGTTGACCCAGGAAGCTGCTTGCACTGGGTGTGACCCAGTTCTTCCACTCTTGACCAAGGTGGGATCAGTTAGATTCACCACTCATTCAGGATCTAGGCAAATAAATAAATATTCACCCTGAGAGCTGAAAAACCTGCTCTTTCTTCCTGACTCTGCTCCAGAATTAATAGGTGCAAATGGCTCCAGATGTTGTCTGCACTGGAAGGAGCTTTGATGTTCCTCGATCCATTTTAGGGAAGCAAGGCCTCACGCTGGCGGGTAACATCACCAATAAAGCTGCTCAGCCTCTTAGGCTACATCTCATGGATGTTACTCATGTCGTGGCTAATAGATGAGCATTTCTCAGACACCATAATGCTGGGGGGCACCTGCAGCAGAGGAACAGAATTTTTCCTCGTTATTGTGCATATGGCAAGGCACAGGCAGGGTGGTCTGTGCAGAGGTGTAAAGGGAGATTTCTTTCTTTCTTGTTTGAACAGGCTGTTATTTCCTGATTGCATTTAATTTTTATAAGCTTTTCAAACTCATTGTGGGCTGTATTTCCTTTTTCTCGACAAGGAGCCCGAGGCTATGTTATTCCCTGTGACAAGTACGTTGCTCACCAAGGCTGGAACGGTTTTGTTCGCGCCGTTCTGCCGTCATCACTTGCGTCAGGGTGAGCTGTGGCGTGGGGGGCTCCTGCTCACCCCGTGCATCCAGGAATCTTCCAGGCCTGCATGGGGGGAGAAAAGTCCACGGGGATGGGAGGAATGTGGTGCAGAGCTGGGTGGTTTAACTTTTACTGGAGAGCATTTCAGTGAGGAGGAGGAGAGGGCAGCCAGGACATTGGCTTCAGAGGTGACAGCAGAGCTTTATTAGGGTCCAAAGTGCACTGCACTGTGTCTGGTGATTCAGAAAGTTATTGAGCAAATAAAACCATGTAATGAATCTGCCTGAAAAGACAAAGCAGGTGGGAGGACAGCTGGCCAAGGTTTTAGTGGTTTTTTTTCTCTCTTCTATGATCTACCTTACTCTGAGTTGTATGTGTGTCAGAAGTTAATAATTTTAGGTTGGTTTTGTTGTGGTTTTTTTTTTGTTTGTTTGTTTTGTTTTTTTTTTTTTGCAAAGCTCAACAAAAGATGTTCATAATCCTATACATTTGATATTTTCAGCCAACTCAGGGCTGTGGTAAACACATGCATTACTAAAAGCAGTCACTCTTTCCAGATGCCCAAAAAGTTTATTTGGAGCTAAATGTGATTATGCAGTTATGACAATGCTCAGTAGTGCTCGACTACTAGAAATGTAGAGTAGAGTGGGGATGAGAGATGAAAGCAGAAGCATGCCAAGCAGTAATACCAAGCAGAACAATATGTGAAGAAATCAATATTTCCCACTTGTGCAGCTCCCACAAAGGGAATGAACGGCAGTGATTTTCTCAGTTATTGTGAAAAGCATAAAAAATAATTGTTGCTATAGTACGGAATGTATTTAAAAGAAGTCATGGGGAAATTTGCAGTGGTGGGGGAAAAAAAACCCAACAAAACCAAACCAGGCTTCAGGTTGCCATTTCAGCCCTGTAGGTGATCTGTAGCTGGAATACATTGGAAAAGAGGTTGCCATGCTACCTGTTCATCCTGCAGGTCCCCAGCTTGGTCCCCAGCTGAGTCCAAGCTCATTTGTTTCTTATGATCAAAGCACAGACCTCTTCAGTAAGTTTAATGTAGTGATAAGAGAACATTCACCACCACACAGAGTAGCTTTGCTGCATTCCCATCCAATGTCAGAGCTGTTGGTTGCTGTTGGTGTCAAGGACCACCCAACAGTTAAAAATAAAGGGGGTTTGGGGTTTTGCTAAATTGTATACATTTCCTCCTGGGTTTCAGTCATAAATTAGTAGAATATGGAATCTGTGTTGTTGAGAACTTCTAAGAAAGCACCCAGAACACAAAGTATTCCTGTAAGAGGACTAATACAGCAGCCTTGCAGAAATCACCGTAAGGACTTCAGTACAATGGGTGGTCAAAGACAGCAGATAAGCAGCAGTCAGAAGATGGCAAATAATCCAGTGGTTTTGGAAGCAAGTACATCTCAGAAGATGTGTATAAGACAGACAGTAATATGCATTTCCATGATGTCTGGCTTAGATCCTTTACATGATGGAAAGCTGAAAGAAGGATGGGCATTTAGCATTGCAGGTTGCCTTTGCACGTCTCTGCTTTGGTTAAAATACAGCAGTAGGTAAGAGCAAGGCACCTCATTCATAGCTTGTTGATAGCACACCGAAAATATTTGATGAAAGATGTGTGAGTGCAACTGGGGCAAAGGAAGAATTGCCTAGATAAATGCTGCAAGAGCAAATATTAAATTTCCACAGCTTGTTCTCTTTTGTGTTTCTGTCTGAGACACATGTTCAAATAGTTTGGAACTTTTTTTTAGTCAGACCTTTCTTTACTTTAATTCTGTGGATTCTGGAAGATGCTCACTGGGTCACATAAATTGTGAGGGGGGGAAAAATGCCCAGGCGAAGATTTCCTAAAGTTTGCTCAGAGAATGAAGAAAACAGGGACATGAGAGCTGAAAAAAAGCATTTGCTGCTTTTGGCTTTTTCAGATTTCAGAGCATACAGGGACTATCTGCAAGGGCAGTAATAGGCCATTTTTGCAGTATAAGATGTTTCTTTTTGGATTATAAGTAAGTTATCCAACATCCTGCCTTAGTCACCGTCGCAACATGAAAGGCATTGTTAAACACGTTCACCTTCTCAGAAGAGACACACAAACTATTTAGGCTGCATTTCGAGTTAAAAAAAAATTTAAAAATGGAAAGCACTTGCAATGGAAATTAGTTTATTTTTTTCCCTCTGGTTCAGGAAGGGCTGTTCGAAGGCACAGCAATCTTGCACCAGTGTTCTTAGCAGAGATAGGGGTGGTTAAAGAAATACCGTTTTTGTGTCCCTAACTATTACTGAAGCAACAGTCTGTATGAATGAATGGTTCTTCTAAAAGTGCTATTGACAAAAAAGAGTAAAAAAGTGTGCTTAAATGTATCTACATAAGACCTCATTGCTGTCATGTCAAATAGGAGTGTGGGGAAAGGGCTGCTCTGAGCAGGACAAAGGAGAGCAGGAATCCTCTTGCACTTAAGGACAGCTGTCTGCCTGCCCTTGCAGGCATCCTTTGCCACGTGCTTCCGAAGGCCCTGTCTAGGAGCAGAGCTGCTGCACACAGCACTGCCATCTGCTCTGCAAGAAACCACAGAACTGGTGGCAGGGATAAAAGGTGCTATTAATTTTCCTTTAAAGAGGGCTGTGTCTTTTTGTGTGTGCCTTTTGCAAGGAAGCGAAGGACACGCTCCTACTGCCTGTGTCGAGTACAGAAGTGCAATGTGGGCCTCAGGCTCTTGCCCAGGGTTGTTTATGCTCAGTGACAGGCTCCAGCAATCCCAGCATTAGGCTAATTTCTGCCAAAATTAACGCAGCCTGATCATGCACAAAATGAAGCCAAATTAGGTCCACTGTGGGAAACTGCATCCAGTTTTGGATATAACTCAGAGAAATAGTTTTGGGGGTTTTTTTTGTTTTGTTTTGTTTGTTTGTTTGTTTTTTTTGTCAACCACGTACAAGATTCAAATTTCTGGAAAAGAGCTATTAGTATAAAACCAACCAGACTCATGTAATTGCAGAAGATGCACAGGTTACTGGTGTACCCTCCACAGTAATAAGTGGGATAATTAATGAGTGCAGCCACAGGAAGCTGAAGGGAAGTCCTTGTCTCTGGGAATGGGTCTCTGAGGTGCTTTGCAAGCTTGGAAGACTTTGGCTGGCAGCCACGTCCCCTCTTCTGCTGTTTGGCTAAATGCTGACACCACCCAAGAGCGTGTTTGGCCTGTGTCTGTGAGGTATGGGCTCTTCAGGCACGGAAAGGGGTCCTGCTGAGTCCTGGCCCAAGCCCGAGCAGTGGAGGTGCTGCTGGTGAGAGTTCCTGGCGGATGCACCCTTGCTTGGGTCTGGCTCTCAGCCCTGCAAAGTCACAGCTGTGTTATTTGACATCATCTAGAGAGTAAAGATGAATTATGCCAAGACTTGCAAAACTGTGTGGTAAGAAAAAGCCTCCTGAAGAACTTGCTTCTAAATAAGAAAAACTTGTGAAGAGCCAGAGAGGAAACAAAGCCTTGCAAAAGGTCTCACAGCAGGGTCAGTGGCGGAGCTGGCAACACGAGCTGGTCAGAAAAGTCAATCTCTTTCCTGCTGAATGTACTCCTTGAAAGCAAATGAAATTACAAGAGCTTTCAAGGAGCTTGTTGGAAGCTAAACAGCCTGACCCTTTGCTTTCTCAGCTCTCTGTGGTCTCTCAGCTATTGGAGAGGTGTCCAAGCCTTGTTTAGGAACAAAACATCCCAGTCTGTTGCTTAAAATCGTATCGAAAAGCACACGACAGGAACACTTAGTGCATGGCTATTTATCAGTAAATATCTTCACAGATGTGAGGTGTCCTCACTGGGTACTCAATGTACTGGCCGCTGTGTTTAGGAAATCACGTATGTCAGCTGGCTAAATGCATATTTTTTAATAGATGAGGAAGCATTGTCCATCAGCTTGCTGGGAACTGACTGGCTGTAACATGAGTGAGATTCCATTTCTAGTAATTTCTGTTGAAAATAGTCAACACAACTGCAAGTTAGCACTAGCCAGAAATACAGATGAGCTAGCAACATACAGGATTTCTCTGCTTCACATTCATTAATTGAAGAGTTAGAAGAAGAAAAGCAGAGTGGCAAAGAAAGAAATGCAGTAAAATCCAGGAAATGTGCCTCCATTTGCTCCTTTTGTGCCTCCTTTTCTTCTGTCTGGAGGAGATCTTAGTGAGACCTTATCGCTCTCTAGAGCTACCTGAGGTCGAGGTCAGTGTCAGTAACAAGTGACAGGAGGAGAGGAAATGGCCTCGAGTTGTGCCAGGAGATGTATAGACTGGAAATCAGGAAAAATTTCTTCTCTGAGAAAGTGGTCAAGCATTGGAAAAGGCTGCTCAGGGAAGTGGTGGAATCACAATCCCTCTTCATAAGGCAGGTGGATGTGGCACCTGGGGACATGGTTTAATGGTCATCCTGTCTCTGCAGGGTTAACAGTTGGACTTGAGGACCTGAGAGTCCTTTTCCAACCTAATGATTCTATATTAGGTGAGCAGATTTCATCCACCCAAGCCACACCAGCCTGGGATTTGGCCTGAGATCCTTCCCACAGCTGTGCCTGCCTAAGGGCCTTGCTAACCACATTAACTCCTGAGGCTGGGAGAACCCCGCTGCTGTCAGACTCCTCTCCTGTTCTAACCAGGCCACTATTTCCAGCATTTCTGCCACCCTACCCCTGCTGAAATCCTGAGAGCTGCAGGAAGGTCTGTGAGAGTGTTCTTGCCTCAGCTCTCCCCTTTGGCAGCCTCGTGCAGTTACCCATCCGGAGCCTCGGACCCTGTCCAGCCGCCCACCTCGCTTGTGTCCGAGCCAGGAGCCAGCACCTTTGCCAGTGCATTGCTGCCAGCTCCTGCCCACAGCCCTGCCTGCTGCTGTGCCTCAGGGGGGCTAGGAGCCAGCTGAAATCCCCACTGCACACACAAGGTGCTCCTGGATATGGAATCTGTTACTTCTGCTCGGTTCTCCAAAGCTGCTGCCACAGAGCTCCTTCTGCGCAGGGACTGCACCCTTCGGAGTTTTCGGGAGGCACCATTCCCTACATGTTACCAGAGGCATGAAGGGACTTAGGCTGGCCTAGGCAAGTGTCCGCCTGTGTTAAACACTGGTTTAGCTTTACTCTTTTCTCAGGCATACAGAAACACAGCCCTGTAAAAAAAAAAAATGGTACTTCTACCACAGGCGTATTTTAGCTTTTTCTCTTCTCCTTTCATCTTTCTTTTTGTCTTTTGAGAAGGTGATTCAAAATCAATAGTTCTGCTTTGAATTCAATCTTGTAAATGTGTCTAGTTTTGTTGATACAGTGTTTGATAAAAGATATTTCTGCTAAGGAAGTCAGTAAAAATGTTCTTCAGGGTGTTGTTTCAGGTACAACTTTCAAGCCTTGTGTCACCTTGTACTGGACTATAAACCAGTTTTGAATTGAAATCATATTCTGAGTGGAATAAAAATGGCAATTTAAATTTTTTTTTGTTCTTATTTTCTCTTGAACACACTTTGCAAAGTCTGCTCACCGTTTGTGTAGCTTCGTAACACTGACCACTTTTCAAGAAGTTTCTGTGGGAGAGCAGAAGAGCTTGTCTGCTATGTGGTTCTTGGAAGATCAAGCAGTAACTTGCCCCTTTGCTGAGGAAGAAGTCCCTGGGAATCTCTGTTTTCCTCCTGGTACTCATTCACGTTTCTCAGAGTGTTTCACAGACAGCTGTTCTCAGCCATCTGTTGCACAGTCTGGGATGCTGCTCGAGCACATATGGATTAAGATATGGTGGTTGGGATGCAGGGCTTTGAGTGCCAGCCTGGTGCTGAGCTCGGGAGCGCTGCCTTCAGCGGGGCCGGCGGGCGGCTCAGAGCTGGGGGTGAGGGATCAATGGATGCAGCTTTGGATGCAGCAGGGCTGTGTCTGCTTTCCGTGAGCTATCAGAGAGAATGTGCCTTTTCTGGAATAACTCACTGGCCTTTCCAGACTTGAGGCAAGCCCTTGACTTAAGTGAGATTAGATTCTGCTGCTGGATGTATATGTGCTGTGTCACAAAGGAACCGCCCTGGGGGCCGTGGCCGAGTGTTGCTCAGTCTGGTTTTCTGGGGAGAGATTTGCATTCAGTTGCGAGGAATGAATAAAGTGCCCCAGATTTAGGGCAGAAGCAAGCAGAGGCTGGTTGCTTGTCTGAAGAAACGTTAGGCAGAGCTGCTGCCTACCATGCCTGTCTCAGCCCCAGGGGCCAGAAAAACCTTTGTGGAGTCTAAAACTGCTGCCCTACATAGGGAGTGTATCACGGGTATTTTCAATACTGTTTCCTTTTAGTCTCCTGGGAGAATGATTCGTGTTTTCCTGAGTTGCTTGTGTTTTGACAAGGAATGCTGAGATCTCCAAAGGAGCGTTCCTGAAACACATTGTTTAAGACTGACTATGATCACAAGCTGGATCAGGTTAATCTGCCTGGTATTGATTCTCCTTTATTGTTACAACTTTTACCTTTGTTACTTAAGTCCTGTCCCTCAGTATCTTTTCCTTTCAAGCAAAGCAGTGGCTGCCCCTGTTGACAGGCAGGACTTGGATTTTAGAAAAGTTCAGGGAAGTGTTAAACCTATGAAGAATTACCTTAAAAACCAATGAGTCAGTCAGAATAATTGGCATAAATATAGCCAGTGTTTACAGCCAGATCTATATGCAGAAGTTATTTTGGGTCACCATGGTATAAATAAAAATGGCATAAGTGAAACGTTAACATTCTTTCTGCGTCCTCCAACTCATTTTCCATCTTTATGGCTACACGTCAGATCAGTGCAAGTAAAATTGAGAGGGGAAAAACAGAGAACAGCATTTTAGGACTGCGAAACACAATGGGAATGCCTGGGGTGCAGGTTACAATTAGCTTGGCTTTTAACTTTGAGCCCAGGGTGAGTTAGTTGGTGCTGAGCTTCCTGCCTCGGTGTCTGGATTACTGCTTGGCTTTGCTCTGGATCTGCTGGGCCAGGCTGGGCTTTGCTAAACTGTGCTGCAGGTACGACCACACCTGAACAGATCAAAACAAACAGCAGGCATGGATGAGGCTGCAGAACAAAGCACATACAAGAAGAAAGTTGTCTGTCTTGCATGTCTTTTTTTCTGTGTTATTGAAGTGAGTGGGCTCAGGGCAGAGAGAGCAAAACACCATCCCAAATATCAGGTTTTGGAGAAAATGCCTAGTATCTTGGATGTCCAGGTATTCTTAAGTGACATCATATAGTTCTGAACATTATTTTTTGAAGCTTAGCTTGTTGTTTTGTTGCTTTTTGGGAGGTGTTTTGTTTTGTGTTTTTTGGTTTTTTTTTTGTTGCTGTTGTTTTTGGTTTGGTTGGGTTGTTTTTTTTTTTGATGGTGGTGTGCATTTTAAAAGCAAGCTTTTTTGATTTGTTTCCTAGCGAGTGCAAATGTTCTTTTCCACACTTCTCCAGTTCCCTACTGTTCTTCCCTTCCCACTAACAATTTTTGTACCTCCTCCTTTAACTTCTGCTAAAGCTCTGTAACTGGGGTGTTTCATGTTGCTTTCCTTCCCCTCCTTTGCCAAGTTTAGATGTGAGTACCTAAGCTATAGATGATAAGAGCTTGCTGTGACAGATGCTTGAAGGAGCTCTCTTCCCAAGTGCTTCCAGCTTTTGCAGTTCAGCACCATCGGTGCTCTGCTCTGTTCCCCTGTTGTGCAGTTCCCTGTCATTTCACTTTAACTGGAAATAAAAGGAAATTCCCAAAGCAGTCAACCAACTTGCTTGTGGGGTGAAGTGAGGGCATCTCCACTGACACGTGATGGAGATCAAGAGGCAAGGCACGGGCTAGAAGACAGCAGGTTGGAAAAAAAATCAGGATTAGAGATCACATTTTCAGAAGAGTCTGGTGGGAACAGCCATTGTGAAAATAATTTAAATTGCTCCATGTGCCCGCAGCTTGGATGCTGTGTAGCCCTGGCCTGCGAATCCCAAACTGCCTCTTATTGCTGACACAAAGGACACACGTTGGATTTAAATGATGGTCGGTCAAGATCCATCAAAGTGTACCAATGGCTGTCCAGCAGGTTTCAATCCGTGCCAGTGAGACACAGAGTACAGCCACATTAGCTCTTCATAGCAGACTAAATCCTACTGTAAAATGTCCCCTCCTCCCGTGTCCCTGCTGTCCCGTGCTGTGAACTGAGCGTTTCCCACGGGTTTGAGGGAGGACGTCACTGCTGGCTCTTTACTCAGCAGCCCAGTTTTTCTAGGGCTGACCTGCCCTGGCTGCCTGGGCACACGGAGTGCTTTACCAGGGCTTTTATTCATTCAGCTGTCGGATACACTGTGCCATTCCTTCATTACCTGTCACATCTTCCCTGTCTTGCTTTGAGGACCCCCCTTCCGCAGCAGGCCCCTGGGATCTCTGGCAGGAGGAGGGAGGTTTTGCTCTGTGCAGCAGCCAGGAGAACAGCAGGAGCATGGCACGTCTGGCATTTCTTTGCTTTCCCCCACTGGCTGCATATAACACATCTTGGAAATCCCTGGGCAAGAGCACAAGAGTCCAGTTGACATCTCAAGAGTTTGAAAGGTAGTAAGACAAAACACGAGCACTGATAGCTTAAGTAAATTATGCCTGTAAACTTCTTGGGAAAGAATTACACTGGGGACACAGAACTAGCAATCGTCAAGAACTGCTGATGTCTACACTCTTGCTCTTTGATATGTTGGTATTTTGACAGCAGTGGCAAATCACTTCAGAAATCAACATAGGCAAGCAAAGGGTATTACAGTACTGCAACTGAGAAGTGAAAAAAAGTCACCAGGAAATATCTTTACGTATCCAGCAAATATGTCAAAATGTGCTCCACGCTGCAGGTCCAGCAGCAGCAGAAGCCCTGTCATTGAGTGCTACTCTTGCTAGAAAGAAAATCACAGACAAATTAACTGCTGGTGTGTGCTCTGCAATCACAGACCTGGCAGGATCTGAATTAATAATGTTACTGAGTTTATAAGGTCTTTGGTGCCTAATTTTACGTGAGTGGAAATGGTGGTGTGTGGAGCAAACTGGTGAAGTTGGCAGCCAGGTTTAGACTCTATGGGCTGGATTCACCTCTGCCTTGCCTGCAAATGCCTAAAAGGTGGTGGAGAGAGCCTCCGCTGCTGAGGGAAAGAAAGCACTTTCAGAGCTCAAATTGTTTACTTCAGACTGGTCTGTCTTGGGTGTTGATAAAGTTCTTACTTTTATTCCTTACTGAAGAAAAAAAAAAGTAGATAACCCATTCAGATGGAAAAACCTATATTTATCTATATTTATATTTCATTGTATCCCGTGTGCCCACGGCTTCCCTGAAAACAATGCCAATTACCCACTCCTGGGGATTTGAGACTTTGTCTGACATTTCAGCAAGGAAAAAAATACCTGCAAGCATTTAACTCTGAGAAGAATGCTGAATTATTTCATGTATCGAGAAACATCTTTTCTACCACAACTTTGTTGACTAAAAGTAAACTGATTTGTAAATCCTGAGGGAAAAAAGCGCCCATACATACTCATCCTTCTTGCCCTTCTTCCCCTCTTGTTGTCCCACAGTTGTGGGGGTAAATGAAAATGGAGCAGGATAGATATCCTCATTAACACTCTCCTGACTCATCTTCCTAGGATTTGATTATTTTCTTTTTAAGTATCATCATAAAGCTGGTATTTTTCTGATAAAACTAGTTTAACCTAACATGTCCCTCTCTTTCTTGCAGAATTTTCCCTCCAGTAGAAAACTGTAATGATTAATGTTCAGAATATAACATATTTGATCTTGGATTTTTGATAAATGTAAGGTTTCTAACTACCTGGCCATACAGAATTGTATCTAGAAGTTTTTCACCTCTGGGAAAAGGAAAACTGTGATTTTTCCAGGGTGACAGCACTTCCTTCAGATTCTGGTGGGTCGTGAGTTCTGAGAAAGTAAAAGCTGACAGCAGTAAGTTTGAGAGATGTTTTAAATTTTCTGTACCTCTGAGCACAGTACAGCATGGCTTATTTTAATTAAAGCCTGGTTTGCAGTTGCAAGGATAGAAGAAATGGTCCCCATAAAATTTTTTAAGACTCCCTAAAAAGTGTCTTACACAGAGTTTTGCCTGTCCTGTAAAATAAGTTGCATATGTAGAATATATGGCAATCCCATATAAAAAAGGTTTTATTGGCACTTGTAGTAATGACTTTCATAACTTATTCATGAGTTCACTGCTCATAAGTAATTTGGTCAGCCAAAATACAGGCCAATAAAACTTTTATACCGTGCTGTCGTGTCTTCTGCTCTTGGGGTGGGGAGATAAACAGGGGCATAGCAGAAACACTTTGTAGATCCTCTAAGGGAAGAATTAAAATAGAAACTGAGTTCAGCTGTGATTAAAAGTGTTTAGCTGAAGAGGGGCTGATAAAAACCACCAAGTCCAAGGCAAACATGTTCTGTTTTTGACCTGGTAAAATTGATACCACTTTTTAAAGTGTCTGGGGTTGTGTGTAGTTTTGGATCAGAAAGTGGTGCTCGTGACATTTCCTGCACATTCTTTCAGGTCTACCCACATTCTTCCTTTGGGTTTTGTATTTAGAATGTTGTTTTGGGGTTTTGTTTGTTAGGTTGTTTTGTTCTTTTTTTAATCCTAGTGGGTGGCAGCAGGACGATTCTATGGCTACAGTTGTATTACACTGGACTTTTTTATGGCCTCTGAAGGTGTTCAGGAGGGAACACTTTTATGCAGTTGGAGCAACTAAATAAATCCAAAATCCGGCTGTCTGCACACAGAGAAAAGTGATCTCTTATAAATCTAGTTTGACACAACTCCCTATTTTTAACTCTGTGGTACAGTATCATGTGAAAAAGTGCCCCAAGGGCACCCGCTGCTCCCACAAAAGAGGAGGGCTCCCACCTCCAGGAGGCAGGCTCATATTTGCTACGCTGCTCAAGAAATATAATGAACTCCTGACTAACCTCACATTTTACAACCAAGAAAACTTTTTAAGTACCTGAGCTTGGAAGTAGTGAATTGATTACCACTTATTTCATTTCTCTACCACTTTAAACCAGGTATTTATCATGCTTGAGCTTGCTTCTCTAACTTTTTTTTTGAAAAAGCATCTCCTGTGCATATTGTCCAGCCCAGAGCAGGGTGGGTGTCTCTGTCCCTGCCTGCCACTCCCAGACATTTCTTAGGCAGAGGCTCTTCCTTTGACGTGGAGAGCAGAATCACCCACCAGGTGCATTTGTAAAGAGAATATTGTCCCTTTAGCACCTTGGCAAAGCAGCACAGTTCAGGGGATTGTGGTACTGCTGACTCCATACATAAAACCAGGAAAGGGTGCGGAGAGGAAGGGACCCTCTGCCAGAATTGGCAGAAAGAGGGCTGGTTGCACATGTGCTTTTGCAAAGTACAAAAGGTCTTCCTTCCCCAGAAAATAAAGGGAACTTTTCAGCCTGGGCAAATGGAAGAGGATTTTTGCTTACTGAGCTGAATGACGCCGCCTCTTTTTAATTTTGCTATTGAGCAAAACTTGACCTGAAGATGTTCTCCTGGTATTCACCATCCTGGGATGCTGGATGCAAGGCCAGGCTGTAGAGGAGATAAAAAGGAGTGGGGTGAGGGTATGGAAATGTGCAGCTGTAAGGAATTTACCAGAACTTCTGTGAACAGAATTCTGTGATTACGTGGGGTCACCTGGTGAGACTGCAGATTCTGATTGAAGACAAATCTTGTGGTGAATATGCCCTCCATTAACAAAAACATGAAGGATGTGTTAAAAATGCTTTAATGCTACTTCAGTAACCCAGGAGGGTCACCCAAAATGTCTGGCTCAATAAAGCAGGAGTCTAAGCCTTTGTAGGGCTCTCCCACTTCTCAGACTGGCAGTTCCAGCTCCTAACAGTGTTGTCCATAGAGCCCTGAGTGCACTTGTGGTGAGAGTGGGAGAGGTTTGTAAGTTTAAGGCTGTTTTCTGGGTATTCTAGGTGTCGAAAATGGTGTCAGTATTTACAATCTTGTTAAAGTAGGCTCATTTTATTCAAACAATTTTTCAGCAAAGGAGACCTTGTTGCCTGTGGTTTCTTGAATTATTATACAAATATACTCACGCATCTATTGTTCCTAGTCTTTTTTTTTCCCTCACAGAGCTATCATTAACCTTTGTAATTTACAGTGGTTCCAGTAGGATCTGTGTACATCATGTCCCAATTTTACTGCAATCTGAAGCAGATAAAATTGTGCACCAGACAGTTTGTGTATGTACACACACCACCACATCCTATGAGTTAAAACACAGAGATGCAAGTGTTATGGTAACTCTTCCTAAAGGCAGTATTTTCAAGGGCTGCTTAATTTATTTTCTTTTGATTCTCTCTGCCAAGGAAATGTGCGTTTCCCTCACGCCTTGTGTGCAGTTACAGCTACTGCACTTAACAAGGTAGGAGGTCCCACCAATTATATTTTTCAAGGCATCCACATGAATGCTGCAAATCTCAGGCTTCTGCACCCCACTGCCGGCATGGGAAGTTGATTGTCAGTCCTCCAGCTGTACAAGTGTCATTTGCAGGTTGAAATGACTTTAAATTAATTACGTCTTTCTGGAAGATGGGGGGAGAGGATAAAAATTCCTAGGTTGCATAACTCATGACAGCTCTCTGCTGTCTGCAAGAAGGGTTATTAATTTTCACCTCCTTGCCTTTTCTCCCCACCTCTTCTGAAGGTCAGTAATGAGGATGCTACTTTTAGCAGCAAAGTGGCTGTCCGGTTGATTTTGTTGCATTTGTGAGGTTTCTTCCTTCACTCTTCTGAATATTTAAATTTTTTATAAATGCTTGAGGGAAATATCATTTGAATGATAGCTTTGTGATCTGTGGCTCTCTGGGAATGAAGGTTCCTAGTCGGGAGTTTTCCTGGAATCTTCTGCTGGTGTCCTGGGCAGAGACCACACGAAGGTTTGCCTCCAAGCAAACCTCATCCTTTATTTCCCACTGCTTTTTCCTCCTTATTGGCAACAAAACACTTCTCTAAATAATGCAAAGGTTAGATCCACAGGGAGAAAATGTCTTGTCTCTCATGGCTTCCTATGTGACAGAGCTCAAGACATAAAGGAACTGTGGACTACTTTTAATAGTGTTACTGGTCATGGTTCTCTTAGCAAAACTCCCTCGTTATATACAGTTTTTCTTCAAAGTCATACCTAGAAAAATCTTATAGGCTAGGCAGCTGGAGCTTAAGGACTATCAGGACCTACAAACCTCACAAAAGTCCTTCCTTCTCCTTCAGCTCCTGCTCTGAGGAATCACAAAGACCAGTGTATGTCGTGTGTTGGGTGTACAGCAGTGTGGACGTTCGAGAGTGCATTCAGTGAGTCAGCTGCTGGCAGGATAGACAGGGTAGGACATTTCCACATCCACAAACACTAATGCTCAGTAAAATGTGGTATTATTAAATTATTTTTCAAAAAAAATAGCTCAGTTCACTAAAGAATGCCTGGTCCTTTCTGAAAATCAGGCCTAGCTCACTAAGTCATTGCCGAAAAGGAGTACTGGCTTTTTAAACACACCTTCGTGAAAAAAATGCCCTGAGGTCAACATTCAGATACTGGAAAAAACAAGAAGATCATTTTAATTGTCACTCTCAGTAAGTTATTAAGGATACTTCGGTGGTGCAAGGAGACCTGTTCTTTCAGTGTTTGACATAAACTATGTTTATTTATTAGCAATTATATCTGTGAAGAGAACTGTCCTCTCCCCTCACCCACATGGCTCTGTTTGGCTGCAGTCTGCATACCGTGAATCATGGATGGGGTAATAATAAAGTTTGTTATTAACAACTTCTTCTGGAATTGAAGTTTCTCTTCCAGAAATACTGCAAGTTTGTGCCTATCCCTCAGCTGTTACAAATGCTTCTCAGATGCTGTTTATATCATTGATAGAAGTGACTGCTGGAAAATGTGGAACTTTCTGTAAAAACTTCAGCTGAAAAGATTTTTTTGTTTTCAGCTGCAAATCAAAACCTGATATATTCTAGTAGCAAATGGAAAAATATTTTAATTCTGAATTACCTCTGTGTTTCCTCTGGGGAGATGATTTAAGTGCCTTGTGTTTGTCTGTGCCATCCTCAGATTCTATTTTCAATAACGCATCATGATTTTTCTCTTGTGATGGGACTTAGTGGAGTGTGGTGCTAGAAGTGTGAATGTAATTTAATGGCAGATAAAGAAGAGAAAGGAGGGAAAGACACATTCATTTTCTGTGAAGTATTGGTGGTTTTTTTCGCATGGAGATATTTTGCTGTTTGTAATTTTGATAAGAAAGTGAGCGTACCAAAGCAAGTAATATTTTATCATTAAAAAAAAAAAAAAAGTGCTCAGTTAAAAACTCAATCTGAAAAAACATTGACCTATCACAGCACCCAAGAACACCGAGCTGTGTAACTACTGTCAGTATGCAGAACACATTTTTTGGTCTTAATGCATATGCATGAGAAAATTATCCTGCGAGAGGCATACAGTGAAGAAACCCTGATTGCTTTCTGATGTTATTTATATATTTAAATTAGAATTTTAAAATTAGTATATGCGGAAAACAAAGGTGTTATTTAAGGCTTACCAAAACGTTATGATAATACTCTTATTACTAATAATTAGCGTGCTGCAAATCTGATACAACTTGATAAAAGTCGCTTAATTTAAACCAGTATGAAAAAGTGGAGTAACAGACATTTTAATAAATTGTTTTAAGACTTTTGTTGTAATGAAGAGATTGTCTCTTTAGTTGGCTTGGGTAGAAATGCTGTTACAGTAGGCTGAACAAAAGGTATTTGATCCAGTGTCAGTCTGTATCTGGTTCCGACGTGTTGGACAGAAGCTGTTCTGTGCTGACAACCTTTGTAATTAATGGCAGGAAAACCTATGAGTGCCATGGGGCTTAGATGGGGATGCAAAATGTGCCCTGAGTCTCCAGGCTGATTCCTGCTCTGAAAAGCAAGTTGCAAAAATGGATATGAATGTAGAAAACATCTGCTTTGTCAGACTCCAGCAGGAAATCCTTGATTGTCCCTATTTATTACAGAGCAGTAGCTGCACTGATGTGAACTTTTTTTGCTGCTACTTTAACTCTTTCTTCTGCTGCACTTTCTTCTCTCACTTTGATGGATTTAGTCACTTCAGGAGGGTTTCTTTCGAAACCTTTAATCATAATTAAGCAAATTGATTTCTACATAGCGCTTGTAATCATATTCAAGTGGATGCAAGAAGGGCTTGGAAAGGACATTCAAAAGTGCCAGTTAACTGCAGGCTACAGGCACTGGGTGATGACTTACACACTGCTGAATAAATCTATCTCTGACACTGTAAAATCAATTTTGCTTCATGTTGTTCATCAAACAATTATTATAAAGAATCTGATTTCAAAACTATAAAATCAATTTTGGCTCATGTTGTTTCGTAAGGCAATTAATACAAACGTGACTTCAAATGTCTGCTGTCACATGAGCCACTGCATTGCCAGCCTTAAAAACACCAACAAGCGCCTGATGGCCTGAGCTCAGCTGCCAGGTGAGGTAGCACAGGAGGTGGTGTTTTAGCTACTGATGAGGCTAAAGAAAGGATGTAGCAAAAATGAGGGTGGTGATCAAAGTGAGCTTCATTGCTTCTGGTCCCCTCCGAGAGGAAGTTTTGCCCAACAGACTCTGCCGTGGGCTCTGTAGCTCCAGGCCCTCCTTGGAGACTTAGCTCATAATTTCTTATTTCTATACAACCTAGACACTGTTCAAATAGTTTCTTTAGGATGTGTTAGCAGAGGTAATATTTGAGGAAAGACAGTATCCTTGCCTTAGGAGAGTGAGATGGATACAAATCAGGAAAAGGAATTCAGAAGAGTTTGTGGATGCTGAATGGAAATGCTTACATAAGGCTGATGGAGGTAAACAAAAAGAATGAAATATTTAATTTTGAGACAGATCTAATTTTGTCTTTCTCAGACATAGCAGTGACCCATTAACAGACACTTTCTGTGGGAGGGTAACATGAAGGATATACATCTAACAGAGACTGTAAAGGGAAAATTCATGGAGGCAGAGGGCTGAGTGAGGCTTTTTCCATGAAACTTTTCCACAAAATATGCAAACTTGACAGCAATAAAATGTTTTGCTAATACTTTCTGACACCAGTAATTTTGTTTTGCTATTTCTGAAAGATTCAAAACGCTAGTCTCAGCATTTAAAAGAATATATTGACTTACAGAGGTCATATGACTTTAAATTAGAAAGTGTTTTTAGAAATATTTTAAAACCCGTGAAGTGAAAGAAATAATACAATAGAAAAAACTTAGTATGATACAAGGTTTTATTTTTTTGCAATGATACATTTGGCATGGATACAAAGACCTTTTTCTTTCACTGTGGTATAGCTGGTTTCAGGTTTTGTAGGTGCCTACAGACTCTGCCAAATTGTATTTGTTGCTCTAGGAACCAATATAACAGTAATAAGTAATCATGAAAATGGAAAAATAAAGTCTCCATGGAAAATGCTGACAGGAGAGCACTACCACGCCTGGGGCTGTGTAGTGCATGTTGATACCACATCACAAAGACCTCACCATGTGCAAAAGCTGTTGGTAGGCGGGTGCATGTCCTAATCCTGGTCCTTAAGTGCTGCAGGTGCCACGGCTGGTTCTGGGCTCAGCAGAGGAGTGGGGATGTCACAGGGTGGCAGGAGAAGTTGGAGGTGTTTGGGCTGCTGACTTGGCCCACAGCAATCACATTTATGTTGGTTTTCTAAGCATTTTGCATGGTGCCACTAAGTCTGTGCTCCCTGCCTCGCAGCTGATCGGGGGCACCCAGGAGCCGCCGTCCTTGCAAAGATTCTTCATTCCTTTATTTCCCCTGGAGAGAAAAAAAAGGAAAAAGTGATAAAGCAGATCTGCCACTGAAAGCACGGAGCATGCTCCAAGGGCTTTTTAGGCATGATGACAATGTGGCAGTGGAAAATCCTTGGACACTGCTGTGGGCGGGGGCTGCTTTCACTAGCTCTTAGGGAGGATATGGGGAGGTCACCAGCTGGAAAGCTGGGATAAAGGAGAAAGCATTCTCTCATTTGGGGGGCTTTTTTTCCTATGCCAGGTAGAGCTGACACAATGGGCAGGTCAGAACTGCTCTTGCCAAAGGACTGGACTTTAAAGCAGAATTTTAGTGCAATGTGTCCTGGGGTGCATCAGGCACAGCATCTCCAGCCAGGCAAGGAAGGGGATTGTCCCACTCTGCTCTGCACTGGGGCAGCCCCACATCGAGTGCTGGGGGCAGTTTTGGGGCACCACAATTTAAGAAGGGTATAAAGCTATTAAAGAGTGTCCAAAGGAGGGCAACAAAGGTGGTGAAGGGCCTTGAGGGGAAGCCATATGAGGAGCAGCTGCTGAGGTCCCTTGGTCTGGAGAGGAGGAGACTGAGGGGAGACCTCACTGCAGTCACAGCTTCCTCGTGAGGGGCAGAGGAGGGGCAGGCACTGATCTCTGCTCTGTGGTGACAGTGACAGGAGCTGAGGGAATGGCCTGAAGCTGTGCCAGGGGAGGCTGAGGCTGGATATCAGGAAAAGGTTCTTCACCCAGAGGGTGGTCAGGCTCTGGAACAGGGCAGTGGTCACAGCTCCAAGGCTGACTGAGTTCAAGAAGCATTTGGCCAATGCTCTCATACACATGGTGTGATCCTTGGCACTGGTCCTGTGCAGGGCCAGGAGTTGGACCCGATGATCCTTGTGCATTCCTTCCAACTCAGTTGATTCTGTGATTCTCAAACAGCTTTTAGGGACCTGTGCCCTGTGCAGATGCAGGTGGCGTGTGTAATTTCAGGCCATGCTCAGGAGAGCTGGGAGCAGGGCTGCTGGCACTGGTGGCTGGGGAGTTGGTGTGGGATCCCTGAGAGCTGGGGACCCCTGTCCTGCACAAGCCCCATTCCCATTGCCTTGGCAGGGAGTTCTGCACAGAGGGCTCGATGTTCTGGAGGAGCAGGTTTGTGTGTTGGCTGATCAAAACGATAGGCAACACAGATTTGCTGCTTTCTTGTATTTAGAAATGCATGTATTTCTACTTACATTACCTGATCTGCATCTGGTTTGGGGATTCATAGCATGATCTCCCACTGACTGCTGTTCTGGATACATTTATAGTAAAAATTCCCCAGTAAAATATAAATTAATTATCATTTATATTGCAATATTATCCTTGATCCCCCAAGGCTGCTAGTTCTGCACAAATTTATACTGTAAAAAGTGCTTCATTCTCAAAGAGGTTACTCTTATTATGTGTAATTCTGTAAGACGAAGAATGTCTAAAGAGGCATTATCTCCATTATTTTCTCACTCTTGTTTCAGATGGGAGACCTGAAATAGAATAATTATTTTTTTTCCACGGGTCTCAAAGAATTTCATGCAGGAGACCGGGAATTCAGCCAAAAATACTTCAGATTGCAGACCATATCCATAAACAATCACTGATTTTAACAGTCCACATAGGTATTGATACCGAGTATCTGTAAATATACACACAAGTAGCAATAAAATGGTGCAGTAGCTGGAGTAAAGAGATTACAATGTTTTAATCTGCAAGCGTAGAATCTAAAATGTGCTTTCTGGCATTTCACAATCACTAAAGTTCAAGCTAAAAGTTCAAGTTATCTTTCCTTGGTTGAGGTCTATACTCATGAATACATTCTACCTGAAGCTAAAACCTGAGCCCTGCAGAAACAGATTACATTTCTTAATTTAGCAGTCTTTCAAACTCTTGATCTATATGCACAGTACATAAACTATCCTGAATGCATTTGAAAAGGTAACAGCTGGTGATATGGAAAATTTTGTTTTGAGATGCTGCTGTGGTTTTTACTAATTACCATTAGATGCACTGGAGATCCTGGCTTCAGGGTGACATCCTGTTTTGCTGAGGGACTGCAGTCCTGCTGCAGGGAAGTGGGGGAGTCCCTGTCCTGAGCATTTCCCCCCCTTCAGCAGTGAGAGGGTCCCAGGGGGCTGTCCTCTGCTTCCAGCAGGCTTTGGGCTGTGGCACCCCCACACCTCTTGGGCCATGGCTGGCCTAGAAAGCTGCACAGGATGGGGATGGGAAGCTCTGCTTATCTGAGGATATCAGTTAGAGATAAATAATACCTTGCCTACTTCCAGTAGCCACAGCAAAGCCTAAAGCCCTGGGTTTCAGCCTAATCATAGCAACATCTGTAATGAAGAATGGGGACAGCCTGTGCTGTAGCAAACTTGGATCTCAGTCTGTTTTCTACACCACAAGTCAGTGTCTTGCTTACAGCTGAGCTGATTAAACAATACCCATCCATTTTAATAGATCCTCAGTACGAGTTTCAGTGAAATCAGTATGAGTAATAAATTCCAGGTATGAGTCAGGTGGAGATGTGCGTGTTTCTGTGGGAAGAGGCAAGCGAACTTCTGGCTTACAATTTTCCTTCAAGGGATTTCAAATGTGGACTGTCTATTTTGTTGGCAGGGCAAGGCTGTTAAAGACCTGCTCCAGGTTTCAGTTAATGAATTCCTAATTGAAGAGAATCTTGGCATGATGCAAAATGAGAGATGCAGTAAAGCCCTCTGCTGAAGTTTCTAGCATCCTGGCAGTACTTAATTTCAAATAATACAACCTATTTCATGCTTATACAGTAGTTATCTTTTTACTTTGGGGTTTTCCCCAAGTAACATATGAAGGAAATTTTTATTATAATTGAGATATGTGTCAAGAGAGATTAGAACGTGCAGAGAAAAACTATATCAATAATCACATTCCTGCGGTCTGAAAGAAAACTCTCAAGTGCCTAATTCTAGATAGAAAATAACTGAGGTCATATATCCTACAGACCTTCTGAACAGAAACTCTTATTTCAGCTAATTTTCCCAAATAAAGCTCTAAATCTGGAGGGCTTAAACATAATCCATCGGAGTAATGAGTTGGTTTCTAACTTTGAAAAATTCTTAATGAGAAAAAGGGGAACCACCAGGAATGCAACTGATGGTGTTTAAAGTTACAGGTATTGAAAACTGAGTATCTGAAGGCCAGTGCCAGGGAATCAGTGTCAGGAATGCGCTGGAATTCAAGCACAGCCCTCTCCATGTGCTGGACTGCAGCCAGCCAGCAGCTGCTGGGCAGGAGGGCTCTTGTGCCTTCCAGCCCTTTAGGAAGAGCTGCCATCCTTGGTGTTAGAGACTTGGTTAGGGCTAATTTTAGGAGTTTGATGAACCATAGTTTTCCTTTCATTTGCTCATAGGAGTTGTAAATTGCTAATGATCTGCAGCCGAAATTAATTATTGCTAATTATTCCCTTTCAGCTAGAGCTCAAATCTTCTTTTAGCACAGTGTGTGGATGCAGGTTAAATGAAGTCCAAATCCCATTCCCTTTTCTGTCCTTGAAATTAAGCAGCAATTCCTGCTTGTTCTTCACATCCAGACTGGATCATGCAGGAATGCACAGGAAGAATGTTCCTCATGTTTTCAGAGGCAGAGAGGATGTCTGTAAAAAAAACCCCCATTTTAAAGCCTAAAATGGGACTAAGGCCTTTCTTTTATCACAGGTTCACTCTTTCTTCTAGGGCTTTGAGCAGAACAGGATGACACTGATATCTCTTCCAAATACATATACTGAGAGAGATTCTATTTCTGAGGAGAAGAGTGCATCTGACTTCATTCCAGTGAAGGTCACGATAATGTGTCCTATGCAAAATGCTGGGGGTTTTTTTCTGTGCAGTCTGCATGGAAACAGTCGAAAAATATAACTTTCAACATTTAAAAGATGGAAATTATTTATATGAAGTGACTCCAGGATAACTGGTGTTGAAGTAGTGAGGCCAACTAAATGAAATGTCAACCGGTCCGTGGTTACCTTACCTAAATGGACACGTGGCTTTAACCAGCACAGAAGGTGCACTGCAGCCGTGTATTACCAATGCCTCTCTCATCTGGAGGTGGATAGGGAAGCACAAAAAAAACCCCAGAAAAGCACAGAATTTTCAGGGGACAAAGAGCAGTCAGAGTACGAGGGATGTCACCAAGTTACTGCCACTTGGTGTTGTAGTGAACCCCTTCACTCAGGCTGGCACACACTTGCTGGCAAGGTGATGCTCCCCCACGTCTCACCTGGAAACACGTCAGCTCTAAAGGCACTCAGGAAGTTTGCTGGCAGAAAAGCATTGCCTCAATTTCTGTGTTTCATCACACACACAGTTGCCAGAGTACTGAGCTACGCAGTTGTGTGTGATGGCAGAGCCCTCTCAGCAGTGAAGGTGGCATTTCCTGGGGCAGGCCAGCACAGCGTGCTCTCGTCACACAGAGCAGCTCTGAGCTGCTCTCCTTTCACTTCATAGTCCAGAGCTTAAAGGAATCTGCAAAGGAGATTTGAATCTCATCTCATCTCTGACTCAAAGCTGTTATTTCAGCTAAAATAAGGCAGTGATCTTCGAGACAGGAAGAGTTCAGGTGGTTTTCTTAGTTTGTGGTAGAAGCAGCATGTGATCAGGGAGTATTTCTGCAGAGGAGAGCTAGGGACACCAAAAGCCCCAATTTTAGGTGTTGTTATTTTAAGACAGTCCCCCTGTCGAATGTAGCCTCCTGTTGACTTTAAACCATCAGATGAGAAGCTGCTTCTGCTTCTTTCACCTGTACCTGACCTGTCCTCACGCAACTCCTGTGATGTCATTCATTCACTGGTGGGAATTGTGACAATTTTGTCTGCATTGCATTTGAAGTTGCAGGTTAAAAATCATTTCTCCAGCAAATCTCATCCTTTTGACACAAACTACATAGCTAGAATATTCATTTACAGAAAGGGACAGCATTATTATCTGAACAGTGACAGTGAGTGCTGTTAATTCCCACACGCTGCTTAATGACACAAATCTGTTCTAAAGAACAGTTGTTTCTGTGGAGCCAACTTTTCTTCACCTCATCATATATCTCTATTATAAACCACACAGAAAATGGAGCATGCACTGGTCCTCAGCTTCATCTCTTGTAGTGTGGGAGGTGCAAGAACTAATCTCTTCATCTGCAGGTTGTTGGGGAGAGTAGTGGGGTTTTCCCTGCCCCGTATCACAGGAGGGATGATGTCTTAGGGTAGTTACAATTAGGTGTGTGCTGGACATCTCCTCTGCTCCTCCAGCACCTGCCACTCCTCTAGGAGGACCCCAAGTGTTGTCCCCCCTCTGAGCTGAGCTGAAGGGAGACACTGTAAGCAGGTACCTTGAGAGCTCATCTGCAGACTTTATTACAACAATTACTAAGGATCATTTGACTGTAAATGCTGGCTCCCTCTTGCTATGAATCAATGTCATTAACCTTCGCAGTATCGACGTGTTCTCCCTATGCATTCCAAGCAGTTTAATAAACAAGTGAAGAGTTAAGAGACTGTTCTGCATGCTGTGATGTATTCCTGCCTTACTGGTTCTAGATAAACACAGTGACACTTCATTGTGCTCTGAGATTTATGATGGAACTACAGTGTGGGAGAGAAGGGGAAAGAGAGGCTTTTGCTGAGATGTGCAGATAAAAAAGCAGAGCTTGACAAAGACATGGGAGTACCACGTGCTCAGCTGAAGAGCAGGTAGCTGACAATGAGCTGACACGTGCTAGGTAAGAATCACTTTCAGTTCCTTCTGCCGTGTCACTGGGATTCTCAATGACTTTGAATAGTTATGAGAACAATCAGTACATTCAAGGGAGAAGAGGAAAACAAAGAAGAAAAAAAAGCAGATTCATGAAAGTTGTTCTTTTTGATGTGTGTTTTTATGCAATTACAGTTAAGAGCACATGCTTGAATCACACCAAACTGTAGTTCTGTGTGTTATGAGATCCTTGACTATTTTATGACACTCTTTAATGATTAAAAAGACCCAAAAGAAATGAAAAAAAAACCACCTGAGGAAACAATGGAGTTGTCCAGAAAGCCAATTTCTGACAGTGTATAAAATGACTTAGAGGTCTCCTTTCGTCCCTTTTCCAAGATCTTGAACATCCTTTGTTTTAATCATTTCTTGGCCAGCAGGGCCCATCCAGTGGTACAGGCCAAAGAGATTCCCACGAGGCTCTCAGACATTTTCTGGAACAGTATCCCTGTGAACAGTCCAAGCTGAGGAAATGATGTTACAAGCAGAGCTGTCACTGGCCAAGGTTTCTGCTTGCAACAGGAACGGTTGGACATCTCTGCCTCGGGGCGTCTCAGCCCAGCTGGCAGGTGTGGGGAGGGCAGCCTGCAGCCCCTGGGAGCGGGGACTGGACACTGTGGGTCAGCGCCACTCGCCAGCTGACTCTCACAGCAGTGCCAGGACCTCTGCCAGGCAGCAGAGTCCTGAGATGTCAGCCAGAAGTCTGTGAGGACAGAGAACAACCAGCTCTTCATTACCTGGCAACTCCTGGGTGAATCAGGAGACAGATGTGACAAGCACAGCAGAGGACACTGGGCTCCTCCACCCTGCAGCTGGCCGGAGGTGCAGCCAAACTTTCCAGCTCTAATCAGCAGAGAACAGGCACCAGCTCTGGAGCTGTGGAAAATAATGTCCTTCCTAGGAAACGTGAGGCACTTCACTGAGCCTCTGTGTAAGTGGTGGGATCTGAGTGCAGGTCCCCAGCAGGCAGCAGCCTCTGTGAATGGACTCCCTCCATGGAGCAGCCACGAAGAGGGTGCCCAGATGCCGTCTGGAAACCCTGTGCACCGAGCATCCTGGAGCTTGACAAGGCACCAAAGGTCCTGGCAGCTTTGTGTTTCCTAATTCCTAACATATGTAGAACTTCAGCTACGACACAATCAATTTAAGCCATTAGTGAGAGCTGGATCCAGGCCTTTGCAGGGCCGACTGGCCTATATCCTGTGTTTTAGGCATGCAGCATAGTCTGCTGCTTCTAGATGGAGGCTGCAGGGAATAATCTGCCTCTGGGTGTACCTCCTCAGCCAGCTTTCAGCAGACCTGCTGCTGGGTGAAGCACCCCACATTCTCATGACTCTTAAGTGCACATGGAGACTCTCAGGAGTCAGAATTGTGCAGGCAGAAGCCCTCTGAAAAATTTCAGATAGGGAAGTATTTCCAAGCAGACTGGGCTGAAGCACATTCCTTTGTCTCCTTTATCTTTTTTCCCCCTTTTTAAGCATGTTCATTCAGGTTCCAAGCAAAGACCTTTTGAATGACCTCCTGTTAGCTTCTCTTTCATGAATGTGAAGGTGTTTGCACCAAGTTTTGCACATGCATCTTCACAAAATTGTGGCCTTTAAAATCAGCAAATGGGGTCTGGAGCTTTAAACAATCCTCATGTGTGTTAAAGAATTTCAGTTCAATTTGAGTTTTTGAATGATATTTCATATTCTAAATTAACAGATAAAAATAATTTTTAAAGTAAATCCTCCTGAGTTTTAGACCTTTCAGCCAGTTTTATTTTACTGTCTTAGTCTATATAAATATACATATATATATATTAGATGTATTTATAGAATAAGTAGCTCTAACACCTGAGGAGTATTTCAATCAAAATGAGTAATTGGTACAGATTTGCTACTTTAGACTTCATTAGAAAATCATAATTTTCTTCACCAATTTGGTGTCTTGTACTACTTTTATGTAACTATACAGATTGAGTTGGAAGAAAAGAACAACACAACCCCTCTATGAGTATCTCAATTTTTAGTCAATCTATACTGATTAGTTGTGTTTGGTCAGATGTGTAATATGACATTGTTCTTCTGCTGTGACTGGATGAATGCACAGATAATCATGATATGAATCATTACATTTGCAAAGCAAAATCCATTTTCTACCATAATGCTCCCTTGAGCATATTTTATAGAGATGAATTGCTGAAAGATACTATTTTTGAGTATGTTGGCCATTTTTAGGTGTCTCACTTGAACAGCTTTAGAAATCATTTGCACCTGATTTCCAGTGGAGCAAAGGAGCTGGGGCTGGGAATAGGTGTTGCTCGTCTGAGGTGATGGAATGGAAGGTGATCAGGTGGGAGGAGGGAGCCCACCTGCCCCATCCCATCCCCTCCTACAGCCTGGGCACCGACCCGCTCCAGAGGGGCTCCCCAAGTGTGTGGGGAAGGCTGTTTTTGTAGCAATGCTTACTCTTCTGCCAGCAGAGAGGCAGTTCAGGGAGAGATTTCCTACTGACTTCCTCACCGAGGGGGATGCTGGGACTGAATATTCCTATTTCCTCAGTGCTTTCTCCCTGAATTGTCTTCAGTTTAGAGGCCCTCTGTCATATTTTTGGGAATAAGTTTACCGTGGTGAGCAGCCAAGCTGATGGCTTGAGCAAGCTAAGCTTGGACAAGTTTGGTCATGGATGAAAAGATGCAGGAATTGGAGGGGTAGATGGACTTGGACTGGAGCTCATGAGGATCAGGCCTGTTTCAGATGCTGTCTCTGGTTCCTTGTGTTACACCAGGCATGTTGAGGATTAGAGCTTTCCTCCTCTCAGCCTGCCTGGTATGTCTGTCTGTCTGTCTGCATGGTCAGAGGTGCACTGTAATAGAAATTATTGAGGTAGAGCATCTGGTGCAACTGGGACCCACCATCACAAGGTGTCATTAGTCCCCATAGCTCTGCATGAATGGCCAAAACAAAGCACAACTTAATGCAGGGACAGGGACATGCATAAAATTACGGTGCTGATAGCCCTGTGCTGGTAAAGATTAATATCTCATAGACCTCTTTGAAAGCAGAGAGAAATTCTAGCTAGCGTAAATTATTTGCAATTACAACAGCATCTTATTGCTGTATTTAAAAACACAAAAAGAGAGATGATAATTAGTTGATATCTAACGTCATATATAATAGATGATGAGTTTGAGGTTTTATGGTGCCTGGAGGAAAGGGGTGTGAACGGGTTTGTCTGATTACACACAGTGGTGAAGTCGTCGCCTCATAGTTCAGCCCAAAGAACAACGTCAGGAAACCAAGCACTTGAATTAACACTACAGAAGTGGATTAAGGCTTTTGGAGACCTCAAAGAGAGTCAGATGCCTTAACACCACCTATGGATTTAATGCCAAGTAAAGAACTTGTGGGTTTAAAAAAGAATCCTCCTCTGATCAGGGAGCTGGAGAGAGAGTGCATAGTGAGAACTTTCCTCTCAGCACCCCAAGCTCTGCAGAAATCCAATGGTGAGCGCAGCAGGAGAGTTTCTCTGGGTGAAGAACGTCCTGGCTGAGAGCAGAGCAGCACAAAGGAGTCCAAGGCACTGATTAGAAGGCTCTTCCTCTGCCTTTCATGAAGAACAGCAAAAGAAAAAAATAATTTAAAAACCTCAAGAACTAGAGGTAGCAAATTAAATTACTGTCGGAAAAGAATAGTCGATGGTAGAAGTGTGAAGTGTTGTTCTTATGTATTTTTTGCACATTGTAGAAATCCTTAAAGGCTGTCAGCATTTTAATTAAATATGACAGCTTGACAAAAGGAGCAGCTAGGTGTGAAATGCATATGCTGCTGGAGGGGAGCTTTCTGCGCAACAGTGACCTGGAATCGGGAAGTCGCTGACTGTGACCTTCACTGTGCTTTGAGGAGCAGCCAGAGCTGCAGGCAGGGTTGTCAGCTGTGCAGTCCCCAAAAGTGACACACCACATTCATTACTGCATGAGTCAGGCATGGTGAGAGCACTGCCACTGCCTCTTGCTGCTGCTCCTGCTTGCTGGCTCAAGCAGAGAGAAGAGCTGACCCTTCCTCTTGGCGTGCAAGCTTGGTTTCCTCTTGGTGTAACGGATCAACCTGGAAAAGCAATGAGAAACTGCATTTTTTCCGCCTTCTTTCTGTTGGGGGAAAAAAAAATCAATCTTAGTCGTAGGATTCTGACACTTAATCTTATTATTATCATCAGAGACCAGCCATGACTGTAGCCTGTAACTAAGTTCTTTCTACCATTACGTGACTTTTCCATTAACTGCTCCCTCCAGTGAAAGGCTCCCCGGCTCAGCAACACTTTGCTGCGTTTCAGGCATCTCTATTATTAATTAATTTGCTATTCACTGTAATAAATCTCATCACAATTAATTTATTTAGCACAATGTGGATATTTCATGTCTTCTGATGCACCCTGTGACATCCTGATGCAGCAGATCCTGACCTGTATTCTATCAGCAGCTGCTGAGCTTTAAAGGCCCCTTCCAATGTAACTTATTCTATGATTCTGTGGTTTTTTTGTGACTCTTGGAAAGCTGCAAAAACTGCAGCCACGCAGACCTTGTCAGAGCTGAGCATTCTCTGCCTCATGAAACTCCTGTGCTACCCAGTGTTCAGACCCTTATAGCCATAACTTTCGTGAGCAGTACTTTAAATCTACTTTCATGATATCCTATGCTGTAGAAATGTTATCTTTCATGTAATTTATGAAGCAAAATTGGTTTTAAATTCAGAGAAAAATCTGGATTGTTCATGAATAGTAGGTTGTACATTAACTTGTAGCTCAGCTTGGTCACTACTGTGAAAGCTATTTTAGGTAAGTACATCTATTCAGAGGGGAGTGCACGTTCATTTAGATCCTGAGAAGGAAGGAGAGGCAGATTCTCTGTACAGGAAAATTTAATAGTCATTGTAGTTAGGTGAATGTAAACTGAGGTCTATATCATGGTGCATGCCTCAGAGTAGTTGAAGAGTTCAGCAGATTCCTCACAACCACATAGTAGCTGATCATTCGTTATTATCCCAGTGGATTTCTAGCACTCATTCTGCCATAATTTCTCACTCTCATATCCTTAAGCATAAACAGTCATCAATGCACAAAGACTTGAAACAAACAGCCTTTGAAAGGACCAAATTAAACATCAGCTATCAGTAGCATTATGATTCAGTGATGCTTATCACTGAGCAATAAATACATTGTTTTGTTCCCCTACATCAACATATAAACAGGGTGATTAATGACAAAATCAATGTTTCCATTCTATTCATGCATTAATAGCCATACCTACAGCAGCTTATGATTTGTTGCTAAAACTCAAAAAGCTATGCAAGAGAGACAGCTCCTGCTGTGATGTTGGTGCTGTGGAGATGAGGTGGATGGGGATGGGAAATGTGCTCTGGGAGGTTTGCC
This sequence comes from Edolisoma coerulescens, assembly GCA_013397115.1. Classification (NCBI taxonomy): domain Eukaryota; kingdom Metazoa; phylum Chordata; class Aves; order Passeriformes; family Campephagidae; genus Edolisoma; species Edolisoma coerulescens. Next base: position 1,475,597 of record VWZW01000242.1, on the reverse strand, counting down.
AGTGGAGTTCAAGACAAGCTGTGAACTCCACTGGGTGTGGAGACCTTGGAGAGGCTGGGCCAGTGCCACAGGGATCAGCAGGAACACTCAAGCAAAGCCTGAGTCGATTGGCCCCATAAAGCCCTGCAGCTATTTCAGAAACTGATACAGAAGTGAGTAACACTGTAAACCCAGCATGGGCAGAATCAAAACAAAATGTGTGTGCAGCAGGGTGATCAATAAATGTGCTGCACCAGGGCTTGACAGCTTAGCTGGTCATTTTCTGACTGCCTACTGTTGAGGGAATTTTTTTGGGAAAAAACCTCACAGAATACCCCCTTTCCCAAACTGAAACTAGATTCAACATCCTAGTAAAAAAATGTGCTATTTCAACCATGTCAGCTTTCAAACAGCTTCAGGTTATGAATTTACCAGGTTCATTGCATTTTATACTATTTCCTGTGGGTGATTTTGTTGTATACTTCATGCTAAAGCATTTGTGTAATGTGGCTGTGCAGTTGAATAGCCAACCATTATCTAGTAGTGTTAGGGTATGTAAAATAAACACTCTTTATTGCCAGTTGTTGTCATGAGCACAGGTATGGTGTGAGTTACAATTGCTGTCCCCTGTGGTAAAAGGACCCCAGAAATCAATCACAGGCTGTCATTAGCCTGACATGAACTCTGAAAGCCATAAATCCACCCCCACTGGTGTTTTACTCCTCTGCATCCTCTCTTTGCCAGGTTGAACACACTTCACCATGCTTTGTGGGGTGGGACTTCCTCTCAGTGGGGAGAGAGGAGAAATAAGAGTGCTCAAATCCTCAGACTGAAACTTGACATATTCCCTTCAACTTTCAATTTCTAAAGGTCATTTCTGTTCATTCCTGCTGCAAAAGCAAAGTTGAGCCTTTTAGAAACACTCCTTTTAAAATAGAGTAATATTTGAAAATAAAATCTATCCACTTCATCAGAAATCGAAAGAACTTCTCAAAGGCTGACATGTGAGTGTAGACATCTGAAAATACTGTGCTTCTGTTTTCTGCTGTCTTCTTAGCTAAAATTCAGTGGTGGAAAGGAACCCAATATGCTGTTTACAAAAGGAGAAGAATTATATTTCTTTTGATATAATTAAAAGCTACCATGCTGGTGGGTTTTTTGACTGTTGCTTCTGATCCAGAACACAACATAAAAAACACATGGGAGAGAGCTGTATCATGTGCCAGTCATTACCCCAGAATTATTTACAATAACCCCTCCTTTACCTCCCAAATTTCTCCCATATAGGTTTTAATTTAAATGGAAAAACTAAAGCATATCTTTCTAGATGAACCCTAGCAGTAAAGGTTACACTGGAAAGAATCCAAATGACTTTTTGCAGTTTAGGAAGGTATTTTAAAGCAATGCATTAAGAAGACTTTGCATCACTTGCAAACTTTTTCATACTGCTTAAGACGATAATTTTCTATTTCTAATCGAATAGTTTTCTGTCGATAAAAAAAAAAAAAAAAATTCCCAAAAAATTCAGTGATAGGAATGCATTGGATTCAATAAAACTTTGATTTTTTTGTTTGGTTGGTTTTTCTTTTTGATTTCTCATTTCATTAAGTCTAAACTGGCTTGTACCATTCACTTACTGGTCTAATTAATTCTGGGGTTTTTGATACCTACAGCATATTTGCTTCCTTTCCCATGTCTTTCTGAGCCACGATTTACCTTCCCAAGCCACCCATCTTCCATTACTCTGGAGTTAAATCATTAAATAAAGATCATAAAGAATAAAAGTAACTCCCTTGATTCCCTCATTAAAAGTGTCCTCTGGCTTCCCCAAATCACTCGGTGAGGCAGGAGTGTGGCAGCATTGCAGCTCACTCTTTCCCCAAGCCCTGGGGAGGTGTATGGGGAAGGAATCCCATTCCTGGCACCTCCATACAAGCTGTGGTTTGGAACTTCACCTCACAGCTCAGCAGGAAGGATGGACACACGTGTGAAAAAACCAAAATGCGTTTAGCAGCAGCCCAAGGGTGGTGATCACTGTCCCCAGCAGCACAGCACAGGGAGTCCTTGGGGAGCACAGCAGCAACTTCATTGTTGGTGCTGCTCTGGGCCCTGGAATTCAGACAGGAAAACCTCTGGAAGGGACTTTCTAAGCCTGGAGAAGTGCTACTTGGAGAGAAACTGCTGGCTTCAATCCTGACCTTGCATGAAGCCTCTGTGCATAGCACGGTGTGAGCAAGGTATTTCCAGGAGCCAGATTAATTTTCAAGGCCAAGGAGGGAGAAATGTCAGATCTGTATCTCCCGGATGGGTGACCCCAACTTTGTGTGATTTGAATTTGAGTGCTCTTTTGGTGAGGCCAGAAGTCATTTTCTTTTAAAATATCATCTAGAGATCACATGAGAAAGGGGATGATGGCTTAGAGCCCACCTCCATCCTTTTGCCTCTGAGCTCTGAGGAGTGCCCCCGTGGTGCAGCACAGCTCCTCCTGACCTCGAGCTCCTGGTCTGCAAGCCCTGAACTCCCTTCCTTAGGGAAATTCCAGCAGGGAACGACTTCTGCTTTGTCCCTTGGTGATAGGCTTCTAGGAGAACTGGGGTGATAAACTCGAGCACCTCTGCAAATGTGCTCCCCAGCAGCCCAGCCTGGCTGCAGCAGCTTCTCCCTGCACAGAGGAAAGTTGCAGGATTTATCTGTGTAGGTTCTCTGTGTCCCATTGTTCTTCCCACGCACAACAGAATAATTACAACCTCGCACAAAAATTGAACAGACCAGAGCTTTTGTCCTTATCTCTTCCTGCCTCCCTGTTGTTTCTCTTCCTATTCAGTTGTGTTTGAAAAAGTCTTCCTTTAAACATTTCAAAAGCCTCCCTATCTTCTCCCCTCATTTTTAATCTTTTTTTGTTAAACATTATTTTATGAGAATCACCACAAATTAGTATTTTTTCCTTTTTTTTTTACCCCCAGAAAGATATTCAGATTCAAAATAGAGGTCCATTCTAAAAAAAAGGAAAAAGAAACCCTCAAGTGTTTGAAATTTCTGTTCAGATGTGCTTTTGGTGCCTGCAGTGCTCTCCTAAGTCAGGGCAACATTCACCCCTGAGGTAGCAATTAAAGATGGAAATCTTAAGTGGAATTAAACTTAGTTCCCAGGGAAAGTCTTACTCTCTTTGAGTAATTCCCATACTATTGGACAAGTGATTTCACAAACACCATTATTCTGGATTGTTTTTTACAGTGGTTGTATGGCTTTTTGCTGAACTCACCACAGTGTTTCTCATTCAACATTCATTAGGACTTTTTTTCTGTCTAAGATTCACTTCTCTCAGTCAAACATCCAGTCTCTGCAGTGAGGGGGTTGGGGAACATTTTACTGAGTGCTGTGCAAAGCAGGGTGGAAGCCCATCTCCAAAAAGCACCTCTCCAGCAGATGATCTGAAAACTTCTGAAAAACTAAATACTTTTGGTATCACGGTCACTTTATAAACAGAAAAATAAGAGTCCACTATTGTGGTTTAAGTCCAGCCAGCAACCAAGTCCCAAGCAGCCTTTTCCCTCACATCCTCCCACCAAATGTGTCCTCAAATGCTGGGCACTGCACCCTGCAGGGCAGAGGCAACCCGTGCAATCAATGTGCATTTATTTGTTTGATTCCCAAAGAAGCCCAAGGTGTTTAAGATTTAATGTCCACAGATGTCATATGGAGGCAAAAAAAGTAAAAGAAAATCCCTGTCCTGTAGATGGTGAGATCCTGCCAAGGCCTTTGTGGCAGCACTAACTCAGTGTGTGCATTCCCACACAGCCAAGCAGGGACTGCTGGGGACAGGATGAACTCGGCATCTGCACGGTGCTTTGTATGTGGATCCAGGCAGCTCCCTTTTCATTTATTTCAGCCTCTGTCCAGCTAATGACACTGATTCCCCCACCCCAGACTTCAGAACAATTTATGGTCTATCATTCCTCCTCAACCCTCAATGTATTCCTTCTTACAGTTTAGTCTAAAATTATAAGGACAGTTTTCGCAAAGAACGCTGCAGTTCTGAGTTTTGTTTTGTTCCTTTTCATCACTGCACTTCTTTAAGTTGTGTATGCACTAAATAGAAATGTCATCTTCTAGGCTTCAAGCAGAGAGAAAGGTTAGTGCAGAATATTTGGGCTTGCTTTCAGTTGAGCGGCATAAATAAGAAGCAATCAGCATCTATATCTGACTACTGCTCCTAACCAACAGCAAGACTTTCAGGGGCTTCAGAGTTGTTAGGTAAAAGCCAAGAGGTGTTCTGTCTTCTCTGGCTCTGCACACATCTAAGTTTTCTGAAACAGAAATAACAAAATTCCTTACATGAATTCTCACCTGTCTAAAATGAGCAGCCTGAGATTCAGCTGCTGGACAGCCTGTGACACAATTTGTGTCTGCACACACAGCTCTCTGCTTTCCAGAGACAAGGAGGCTGGGTGAGCTCAATAACTATCCAGAGTTTTAGATGTTTATTCAGAAAGAAGCCTTTGAAATTCACCAGCTGTTATCTGGGATATGAGACAGACTCCTGCTCTGTAAACTGTGATGCCACACAGTCAGACTTAAAAGCTTTCGTAAAAATCAAATGCCGGAAACTTAGAAACTCCCCGAGGGAAAAAGGAAACCTGGGTGGAAGTATCTTTTACATCTTTAATTGCATCCCCTGCAAGAATTTGTTCCCATAATTAAAGGGCACATGATAGTTAGCAAGAAGAGGCAAGCTACAAGTGAAAAGTCAATGGAGTTGTGTTAAAGGGACATATAAGGTTTTTTCATGTGCAGTTGGAAAATCCTTTTTTGAAGAGTTTATTATAGAGCTGTAAAAAATAATCCATAAATGAAAGCAATTTTTCCAGGAAAATGATGTTTTAAAAACTGTTTCCCACTTTACAGTCCAATGTTTTGCTTTTATCATGGTAAAATTGTTCAGCATCTTTTGGGGTTCATACTTATTTATCCCTCCCAATAGTCAGGAAATGTCAGTAGTGCTCAGAAGGAGATGGAAATATCAGCAATGCCATTCTTAGCAGGGATTACACATTTTAATAAGTAATAACTTTTAGTATCTCATCATAGAGATGAATTGGAATGTGATCCCCTGCAAACAGCCTGGGGGAGATTTCTACAGTCGCCACTACCAAAATTCACACACACATAAAACTTCTCAATTTTTGACCACTACATGTAATTAAAGTCAGCCTTTTCCTTTTTTCCAAATAGATGGGGAAATACCAAAATGTTAAGTGCCTTCATTTTCACCACAGGGTTCTTTCAAAGGCTTTAAACTTTTGGAGGGCAGCCAGATTTTCAGTTGGGTTTTTCTCCTTGTGTTCAGGCCTTGGAGCTCTGAAGGCACGAGAAAGGAGTTCCATGCAGCTCCCTTTAGCGTGCCCTGCTTGCTTTCTCTGCTACTTGGTTAGCAAACTTTGCTCTAAGTAGGTTAATGTTCTGGTGCACAGCAGGCTCCAAAACCAAAGTTGATTTTTACTTTCTTTTTTTTTTTTTGGAAGGCTGTCAGCGCTCATTCATCCAAGGACTTATTCCATCTCTCTGTTTACTTACCACAGGACATTTTAAAATCAAAGTCCCAGGCACCATTTTTAGAGTTCAGAGGAGTTACTTCAATCAACCATTTTGTTTTCCTGCAGTGACAATTGGGATTTATCTAATTGCTAAATTAGGCTTTGCTCGTGCGAATTTGCATGGGGAGTCATCCAAGAAAAACAGGAGGCAGTGGGACTTGCATCAGAAGGCAGGTGTATTTTTGGGTAGTTCTCCTTTAGCATCTCGCCCTCACCATTACACTTGTCTAAACTTTTCAGGCTCTGAAGATTTTGGACTGAGCCCTGGATCAAGCCTTCTGTGATGGAAATGAAGGAAGGCAGGGGTCTGTTTGTGGCAAAGAGAGAGGGGAACACGGTGTGGAGGAGGCTGTTAGCTCCTGGATATAGGATGGAGATATATATATATATATATGTGTGTGTGTGTGTGTGTTTAAGGGTGTGTATACGCATTTTCCTTCTTGCCTTTGAAGTCAGAGATATTTAATGTCCCATTTCCTTTCCCTGTGTAAACGTGATTGAATGCAGGCAGGTTCCCTGGCACCCTGGTGGAATCATGGAATGGAATCCTGGAATTGTAGAACGGCTTGGGTTGGAAGGGACCTTACAGATCATCTAGTCCCAACCCCCAAATCTGTGTAGGTTTTGTTGCATGTGCTCTGTTACTTGCCAAAGCCACTTGTGTCCCTAGCAAGTATTTGTGGTGTTTAGTATTCTCTAAGAAGTACATGCAGAAACTTACAACTGGGTTTTGGGGAGACAGGACTGTGTCTCAAACTTATTTTTAAGGGGTGGGCTCATTTGTCAAGCAAGGGAAGAAATAACCAGAGCAAAGTGCTCTCCACAGTGTGTCAGGAGTTAGAAATGGAAAACTATTAACTCAGGTGTGTGGCCTGGAGGAATAAATATATTATATGAGCTCCTAAAGTACGATTTAAACTTTAACTTCTAACTTGGAAGGGGGAGAAGGGAGTTTATATTGCTTATGTTGCTTCAAGGTATTCGTCTGATAATGATAAGTATTTCTCTTTCTGTGCCATTGTAGTGAAGAATCACAGGAAGTTTCTTCATCTGGCATACGAAGAGACTTGACACTTCACATTTTAATATCTCTGCACTTATGAAATATGTTACAACTCGGGATGCTCCTCCTGAGAAGCTCTAGAAAGCAGCAGGATTGGTTTTAAAGGCAGGAGGAGAGTCAAAAGTACCAGAATTGAAATAGCAATCTGTGTAAGCTGTTTTACGACTTCAGAGTTATGCAAAGCCGTAACTTACCTTGGCCTCACGCCCCGGGCTGTCTGTCCATAAAGCACTGCCACCCTGCCTTGGCACGTTTTATGGGACACTTCAGCTTGGAGGGGAGTGAACTGTTGTTAAAATGCCTCTGTGAGCCCTGCGGACGGGCAGAGGGGTGGCACTGTCCTGCGTGTGCATCGTGAGAGTCCCCGCGGGCTGCTGCGCTCGGTGGGGTTTGTACCGTGACTGAGGGGCACTTTCTATTCCCAGCTGTGCTGATCTGCAGCTCTACAGTAAACCTATCTTCCCACTGCCTGTGGTGTAGCTGCCCAGGTCACTGCGTGATATCACAGACCTTTCTGGACTTGCTGCACTGTCTGGTACATTTTCTGACCATAAGTAGTGATAGTTGTATCATAAAATCAGCACCTTCAGCTGGGAAGGGCTGCTTGTTTAAGATGAGATAATCAGTTTCAGAAGGCAAAAATGGGATCTAAATCCTAGTTCCTGTGAATAACAATGAATAGCTGACGCTCCACGTGCTGCGCAGTTTGCAGCACTTAATTTTGAGCCTAAATCAGGACTCATTCACACATCTGTAGTTTTATGCATAGAGAAACCTCCCAGGAGAATCCCACGGGTGCAGAACCCCGAAGCTGTGCAGGAGACAGGCAACAAACCATGCCGGGTGGGATCATGTGCAGGCACTTCCCTGAAGCTCCCTGGAGACACCTTGTCCTACCCACTGTCCTCAGGGGTCTGCAGGTGGGAACCTCCCACAGCACCGCTGCGCTTTTATGTCTGATCCCAGATGGATCCCACATTGCTCGAGGAGGAGGGAAAATGGAAAGCTAATGAGCAGAGGATCTCAAAAGCAAACTGCTTTTTATCTATAAAGGGCTTGATCTGCGTTGCACTGGCACGTTTCTTGCAATGCAAAGGAGGAACTGATGTGTGAATTAGAGCGATTTATGCACATTTAAAGAACTTTATGGTTCTGTAATTAGATGGGCATCTCTATAGAAAGTACATGTCAGCATCCTAAATAGAAGAGATGAGAAAACTGTTGTATTTTATGTTGTTCTCTCTGTGTCTCTTTTAGGTCCAGTGCACTATCCAGCTAAATTTTCTTTAGATTTTGTCCCTGTAAAAGGTTCTTAATGCAACATCATCCTATCAAGACAGCCTTTTTATTATTATTTTGAGGTGTTTGTGTGCACTGGGATAATGCCACTCTATATATAGAATGCTTTTTGCTTTGATTTTAAAATAATTTTGTGCTTTTAATGAAATAGTTTTAAAATAGTTTCTTGCTTTCAAAAGAGCAAAATACAGCTGCTACTAGAATCTGATTAATGCTTGTTATTTCATGATAACTGTAATTAAATTCGGCTAATTACTGCAATATTTATGGAAAACAAGGAACAAAAGCTGTAGTTCAACACTTATGCTGCAGAGTATAGGGGCACAGGAGTGATCTAAGAAAAGCTGTAGGGCAGGGTGGTGACTCTGGGGAGACCTCAGGGAGCCCAGACCTTCCCTTTGCATCCTACTGGGCGATGTGGAGCCAGCACATGCACACCCTCCCTCGTAACATCTTCCTCTTGCTTCCATTCCTCTTCTCTGCTGTGAGGGATGTGTCAGCAGAGCCAGTCAGTCTGGGGCTGTGTCACAGAAAGGATTGCTCTGAACTGTGCCTCACCCTTCAGCTCTGTGGAGATGTTCCTCTGAGTGGACAGCACCAGGGGGATTTACAGCCACCTTTGTCTGCCTTCGGGTTAAGATTTAAGGGAAGAACAGAGAAACATAATTTCCCTGGAAACTCCTCTCTGGTGACAGCTTCTGAAACACTGAGCTCTGACAAATGGATGTGATGGCAGTTCATGGATATGTTAGTGGTTACAGCAGGGCCATTGCTCTCAGCTCATCACACAGACCTGAAGCAATGACAAAAGTGCCTCCAAAACTGGTTGTGGGGATTTTTTTTGGTTGATTGGTTGGTTTGTTTTTTTTTTTTTCCATGTAGCTGTGCCTGTCCAAACTGATCACAGGAATTGCTGCCACCAGCTTTCCAAATCATTGCTTAAATCACACCTGTTTTATTCCTCATGGACAACTGCTCTGCTAAAACCAAGTTTTCACTTTATATGTCCCCCCAAATGGTGGCGTGGTCTGCACAATGGCAGGCAGGTAGGCCACAGCTAAGGTGGCTGGAGGAACACAGCCTGGGAGAGGCTGACTGTAGGCAGATGGGCAGAAGTGCTTGGACATCACAACTGACCCACCCTGGTTCTGCTGACAATGTTTTTTGGACTGAACACCAAGTGCAGGTAGCAAAACTGCCTATCTTGAGCACAGAGTCTGTTGCTCAGGGAACAAATATTGCAATAGACTGTTAGGGCAGGAAAACAGAGCACTAAATTTGCAATTGGGATAAATTTAAACATTGCCCTCTCCCCCACCGTAAGCTGCTGTGCTTAAACACTGCTGATACATCTCCCAAACTCAGAGCTCCAGGGTGTGATTTGTGAGCAAGCCTGTGACCTGGTCTCACCCAAAATACAAGTTTTGTCTGTCCCATGAGTGGTGGATGCACGCTTGGGTTCTAAGAGGGGGAGCACGTACAGCTTGTGGCACAAGCCAGAGAGCTGCCTATCCTAAAATCAGGGGTGTGCTTACAGGCACACAGAGGAGCAGCACATCCTGCTGGTGAGGGGAATATCTTGTCCTACGGCAGCAGAGATGCCAGGGGGTGTGGCACTTGTGTTTCAAGAGGGGATGGAGGACCCACTGTGTGAAGAGGCTGCTGAAGTGGCCGGGATTGTCACTGTCTGCCAGCCACCAGCTCTTTCTCAGGGGTTCAGTGGAGATGGTCCAGTGGTTCAAATGCAACTTCAGCCTTGGGACATCTTGGATAACTTTCAGTCTTGCAGTAGATCTGTGGCACCAGCTGTCCTGTGTAGCAGTTGGCGTAGTGTGGGGATTAAATATTAAGAACATTTCACTAGGCTATTTCCTCATTGACAGAAACATCCTTTCTAGAGGAGAAAAAAATAACCCTACCACCAAATATTTTTGATAAATGTGACAGGATTAGAATAGAATATTTCAATTTTTAGTTTCAGTACAAGATGCTTTTTTTCAATGCCCTACTTTCTCAGCCTTTTTTTTCTAATGTTGTTTTGTGTGGCTAAGAGAGAAGAGCTTTCTTGTCTTCCTGAAGTTATTTAGAGCTTTTCATTGACTAATGCCTTTTGTCACAAGTGACAGTGAAGGACCTGCTTGGTAATAGAGATCAATGGAGATGAAGGTGACATTGCAGAGCAGAGTTTTAAAACTAATGCATTGCTATTTATCTGACCAGGGCACCTAGGAGCACTGGCTCTCAGTCTAAGAGTGCCACAACACTCACTGCAACTTGTGTCCCTGCCCTGCTCCTAAAAATGCACATTTCCTGTTTCTGTCACTCTTCTCCAACCCAGTGCTTTTCAAATTTCTTGCCTGTTTTAGGAAACTCTTTGTCAGTCTCTGGTCCCATGAAATTTTTATCACCAGCCTTCTCACCCTCCCGGTACCTGTTGGCTGAAGTGGGGCTCTGTCAGCAAGCGACGGGTGACCTGCTTCCCCTGGGTGGCTGCACCCCGTGGCTTTGGCAGGGACAGAGCCTTTAGTGCTGGGGAGGTCCGAGGCCATGAAGGGTGTTGCTTCCTTCTGATTCCCTGCTGAGAAAAGTGTGGTGCTGGCGCTGAGCAAGTTAAGGAAGTGTGATTTCATGCTTCAGCTCTCTCTCCAATTCCAAATGCACTAAAGATACTTGTGAGAAGTGCTAAAGTGATAGACAGTGAGGAACTTAAATCCCCTTTTTGCTTGGAGAAGAGGTACAGTAGGAGCTAATGGTCATCCTACATTATATGCTGGAGCAACCAGCTTTGCATGTACAGATCAATTCCCAAACACATTTCGGATTTAATCCACACCTTCTTTGCTAAGAAATCCAGGAAGGGTGGCAGCTTTCAACCCTGCAGTGATCTGAGACTGCCATACACTCAAACAAGTTTCAAAGCAGTGATCAGATTAAAGCCCTACCAATGTTGACTGGCTTTGAGTAAATATTTACTACTTTGATTCCAATTACTCCTCTCTCCCTACCTGTAAGCCTTGCCATCTGTACCCTTTCATGGCCTGAGTGCTTGACATCCTCCCCACTTAAGTCTAGAATAAGAAGGTCAACTCAGATAAAGCCTGATGCAATTATGTCTCAAACACAATCTCAGTAACTTCTGTACATAAATGAAATGAAAACACATTAATAGCCTCCCATACATCCTGCCCGGCTGTCTCACCCAGTGTCATGGCAATGCATTTAGTACAGACCAAGCAAGAGGAAGACAGATTGCTTTCCCAGAATTCGCTCAGTTAATGGAGAAAAATCCACCCTGATCTAAGCTGGCTCCAGCAGTTTCTCAGAAATATTAATGTCTCAAGCTCTCATGGCTTTAATAAAGTAAAATATAATGTATTTCAATGGAAAACAAATTCCCCATTTCTTTTCTCCTGGCACTTGGTGCAGCTGATAGCTACAGTATTGGTTTCAAGCAGAGCATGCTGAGCTAATTATATTTCTTCTAAACATTGTTGATTTCTTGATTGCTAATGTGGTATTTGAGAGTCAGTGATTCTTAAATGTCAGCTTAAGAATCCATCTTTACCAGTCTGAAACCCCTAAATGCAGATCTTGTTTTACCAATATTCCCAGTAAAAAATTACTCTACTGCTTGTCTGGCAAGTGAGACAAATAAAAATTTCCAAAGGCTGTATGTTTTTTTTCTGCACCACATTTAATTGGTGGGAGCATGGAGACACAGAAACATTTTCATTAATGCTTCATTATTAATCAGTAAAAGATGGATGCAACACTTGAGGGAAGCACTGAATGGCGAATTCCCTAATCAATTTACTGTAGCTTCCTTTGCCCTATTAGTGTGAATGTTGCAACAGCACACTGTGGATGTGCTCCTCCCTTAATGTGCTCTTTATGAAAAGGGAAAAAATCCCTGTAACTGGATAAATCTAAACTGTTTGGTAAACAAACACAAATGATATTATTTTTCTTGATTTTTCTAGGGTTCTGGTGGGCACAGCATTCATACAGTTTTGGGATGATGAGTCACATAAATATTGCCTCTGTGTTTTTGGTAAGTTTCTTTTTCTCTTTATTTTGCTTGTATAACATTTTATATGTTATTTCTTTTTACATGTTAAAGTATTGCAACATAACAGTAACTAAGCCTAGGTTTTGATTGGGATACAGATATATTCAGATGTCCTGCAGTGAGGGTGTCCCCTCATGAATTCTTCTGGGAGGAGGAGAGCTTTCCTCACTGCTGTTCAGTGCCTCTCATTCCCAAACTGGCACCAGGAGGCAGCTGAGCAGAGTGCAAGGTCTCGAGCACAATAGCTGGGACTGTGAGGTGCAAAGCCATAATATTTGTGTGGGAAAAGGGGAGGGAGTGGAAACCAGTCCCTGATTGCTGGCATGAAAGTACTTAAAACTGAGTTTTGAAATCTGGCTATGCAAATTCTTATCCAGTCCTTACTAGAAATCTGCCTGTCTGGGAGTCTGTAAAGATGGGCCATGGGAACAGTATGTGACGTCAGTTGCTCTTGTGAGCAGAACTCGTGACTCTTGGAACTTTTCAGAAAACACTGAAAAGTATTTTCGTAAAATACGTGAACGCGTAAAGAAATCTTTTCCATTTGCACCACTACCAGCAGTAATGCAGAGACTGAGGAACCATGGCTTTCTTTTTCACTGCCTTTATTGAATCGAGACCCCTAGGCAATGGCAGACTGATGGGATGTGATGGATGGAGCTGTCATCAGACACTAAACCATGCGGGAGTTACTCCTTGGGGTGCTGATGTGTGCCAAATCCCGCTGCTCTGCCCTCAGCTACCCAGCAGCAGCCTAGCTCTGCAGTCTGGGATCAGCCACAGTCTGCTGGGGCCGGGCAGGCTGGGCTCTGCCTTGTCAGGAGGTGGTGGCCTGAGTTAGGCTTCTCAGTGACCAAAGCAGCTCTCCAGCATCTGGTACACATTACTGGATGCTGAAGACAGCAGAATCTACTCTTCAGTCTCAGTTTATCTCCATCCAGTTTCCTGAAACCTGTAACTTGTCACCTGGTTGAGCTAAACCTCTCAAACATTGCTGTCCTCCTGATGTGCTTGGTGCTGCACCTTCTCCTCCTGTGCATCTCTGCTTGGGTGCCATCTCACCTGCTTTATTTGTTCTCAGCTGATGCTTGTAAGCTAATTGGTTTCCTTGTTCATTCTGAGAGAGGGGGGAAGTATCCCATTATCCTATTGCTCAGCCAAGTAACGTTCAGGCACAACATGCCAACATCTGCAGATCTTTCATCTTAAAGTAACCACTTTTAGGACCTTGGATGAAAATACTGGGGAGCAGAGAAACTGAGGAACGCAGTTAAGCTGAAGATATGGCACAGTATATTCTCATCCAGCATGGAATAACACAGACTGAAAAAAAGAAAGTAGCACATCTTTTTTGCTTAGATTTCTCTCTCGGAGAATTTACTTTCTCAGCAATGCAAATCAAATCAGATACATCCATGAGACTATTTACTGCTTCCAGCTCAAATTGGAAGGGCAGCGGGTAAGAACTGGAATATTTATTTTCTGTTTAACTCTCAGGAGCACGTCACAAACCTGGGACCTATCATGACTGAAAAAGCAAGTCATTAGATAATGACAAGGAAACCCCTTTGATTAAAGCATCTGTGATAAAATGTGCATGCTAGCCAGAATTCTAATAGACCATGAGTCTAAGTCCCCAAGCTTTAATTTGGTCACAGGGAAACCTCAAGCATTTTCAGCATTATTTCAAAAATACTTTAAACAGACCCTGTTATAAGGCAAGAGCTTTTGGAGAGAGAGAGATGATATTTTGCTTTGGCATCAAAGGAAACATTTGATAAAACACTCAATATGATGTAAAACATAAGCACAGTTTCAAGCTACAATGTCTGAGTTCTTTTTTTGTTTCAGCCTTCCCCTCCCTCTCCCTCTTCCCCTTTGTGCCAGGTCAGCAGCTCTTTCCTTTCACTCCAGTTCCTCTACTACATTTTATCCTTTTCCACTGGCTGAAGAGGGAGCAAGCCTTTTGTGTTGTTATTTTGATGCTTCACCAGACATTACCCTTCCAGGTTTCTTAGTCAGCAAAGTCCCAGACTGTCAGCCTTGGGTATCCTCCCATTCCTGTATCCCAAGAAGTCCTGGTCTCTGGGACTATGCTGATGTCAGCCAATGAGTGCAGCCCAGAGGGGAAGATCTGAAGATGATAGGAGTTGTCATGCAGCTGGTGGTTGAAATCCACCCTGTGCACATTTTAGGAGATTTTGCTTTGGACAGCTTCTGGCCTGGTCCTGTGGGGGGCAACCAGAGCACACCTTTCAGTTCAGCTTCACCTGAAAGGGGCCCAGTTTGCATGTCCTGCTGGCTGCTGGAAACCAAAACACCGGGATGTGCAGTGGCACAAGGGCAGTATGAACCAGAATGTCAACACAGGGCTCCTTTTCCTGGCTTTGCAGTTCACTCTCTGTGATTCCATTAGCCCTTGGTCTGGTCAAGGAGCACTTTTGTATGTCCCAGGACCCATCTGAACTCAATGAGTATCTCCCTTCCAGACATGGACTTTCCTGGCTTACCCTTCCTTCTTCTCGCTGCTCAAATTCCAGCAGGAAGAGAAGAAGAGAAGATGCTCTTCCAGTTTGGCACTAGCCAGGAAAGTCCCACAGACCCAGCTCTGGAGCACTTGACAGCATGTAGGCAATATTCTCCCAGGCAGAAATCTAGGCACATGACTGTATTGTTATTCCTTCTTCAAAATCATTAAGTGCATTAAATCTCCTGATAAAGTAGTTCTAAAAAAACCCCCAAAAAACCAAACAAAAAAACCCCACTTGTAAGGAATAAATTTCTTTCCTTAATCTTAAATTTAACCTGAATTTTAAATATTTTTCTTCAATTTAGCCTGAACAAGGGGAAGTTCGTCTTTGTCTCTAGGAGTTCAGCCATAGAATGAGCCCTGGATGTACAATTCTGTGATAGGAAATATCAAATGTCCTTACAGTTCAGTATTACTACTCTTTTCCTTGTGCTATTGCACCCTAGGAATTCTCCAAGTGTCATAGCTCTAGAGTTGAACATGTTTTTATCTACATTTATGCAGCAATATAAATATATGCATTTGTTTGGGGTTTTTTTGCCCAAGAAGTCAACACATGCAACTTTTCACTGTTGTAAATCTGCCAAAAGTCCTCAGGGACCTGGACTCACGAGACTCTGATTCAAAAGTGCTTACAGTAAAAGCTTCTTCATGAACATAACTTGAGTGACCTGCTCTACTGCTGTCTGTGAAATTACTTGTACAAAGGGGAATATTGGAATGGTTTCACACCTTGACAGTCATTGTAGGCCTCTGTATGAAGCACCTTTTCTATCAGCTTCCCTTTCTTGCAGGCCTCCCTGTGAGGGTATTCTTCTAGCACAGATCCAAACAGATCTTTTACATGCATAAAATCTCAGGTACCCATTTTAGATGTAAACAGAGAGAGATGAAGAGTGTCATAGCTACATGAAAATACAGAAAATGGCATAAAACATTTACATGTGACAAGAAGAGTCAAGGATCTTCAGGAATTGCATCTTATGTGAAAGCTACAGCATCATACTTTGTGGGTGATAGTCACATTCAGTTATTCTGCTTTTTAGAACAGCTGTTGACATCTTTTGATATATGCCATGTAACAGTTCTCTTTATATTTCTTTGACTTTCTTTTCCTGGCCACATACTGTACATGTGTACTGTACTGTGAAACAAAGCTCTCAAAAGAAAAGAAATTTATGTGCATTGAACATTGACTGAACAGCCACTGAGTAAAATTCACCAAGTGGCACCACTATGTAAAACCTGTAAGTATTCTATTCAGTTGGCTTGCCCATATCCAAAAAAATTGAAGGGACAAATAATAAGCAAAAACTTTAGCTGGAACCTCCACCTAAATAATGACTTTGTCAGGAAAAAGAATTTTCTGAATCAGACATGCAGCTATGAGACAAGGGTACAAACTTTCGGGTTAAATAGTCTCTAACTCTCTGTGTAAACCAGAAACCAATTAGAAGTATTACAATAATCGAACAAAGCCTTGGTAAACACCAAAACCATTTGTTGCTCTATATACTTTTCCATTATAAATGCTGCCCCATAGCAATTCTCTGGGACAAAACCTGTGCCTTTATACTTTAGTGGAAAACTCTTAGGAATATGTGAAATGAGGATGGAAAGTTACAGGTGTCCAAGCTGCCCATTCACTTGATATCCCTGTGGGGCCCAGGCTCTCTGCCTCTCCACTGATGTTTTCCTCTGCACACTCATATATAAAATCAAGCAGAACTTGGGTCTAAAGTACCTTTATTAGTGTTAAATTGGATTATTTAGACTGTTAGCCTAACATACTTAATTTGGCATTTGTGTTTTCCTAAGAGCATGGGTTTGGTTTAATTTGTTTCATTTCCTCCTGTACCCAGCTGTCTGTAATTTTACTATCAATTTCTATACTTTTATGGTGACTTAGATAAATATTGCTAAATTATGGAGATTTCATAGAAGCCAAACAGGCAATGCCATTAACCTCAGCCAGTCAAAAATAATCCTATTAAATTTCCAGTCAAATTGCTTCGTAATGAATGTGCAGTGAAACTCAGAAAAATTAACCACTTCACTGCAGATTAGTAAACCACGTACTGAATATTTTTCTTCATCCATTGCTGTAAGAGGCTGTCACCACAGAGGTGCCAGCAGCCAGTGGATGGTGATACAGGCATCTTCTGGTCTGAGGGCCACCCTGAGCACACTGGTGGTTTCTAACACCAGAATCTGTGTAGATGCACAGTCACATTTGCACTGCTTGTCTCTGGCCAGAGGAATGGCTCTTCCAAAAGCCTTGAAGGCCAATGAAATGCTATTTTTTTTCCACCTCTTTTATTAGTCTCAATGGACAAATGTCTTCCTATGTTTTGCATCTTTTCCATTCTGAAAAATGCGAGATTTTGATCAAGATATACCTGCTCTCCTCAAGACTGTAAAACTGTTGGATTAGGAAATTGAATTAGCACAAAGAATTTCTGTGTGGAGATTTCTATTAATAGCTTTGCATTTCTATTAAAGCAGGATAACTCTTAAAGTCTCAGAGATATTGATGAGCTGAAGGGCTGGAGGAGAAGTTGATTGGCAATTTCTGCTTTGCAGGGGTTTTCCAGGGGCTGAGCTCTGGCTGATTAATCCTGGATCATGAGAGCTGCAGTGCTTGATGGCTGATCCAGCTGGTGCCTGTCAGCCCCTCTGAATGATACAATCCCCTACAATCTGGCAAGTTTTGTTTCTTTAGGTCTCTCTTAGGGCTTAACGTCTCTTAGCATAATTGGGAAGAACCACAGCTGATGTTCATAATGGGCAATTGTCCTCCCAAAGCCCCCAAGGCCCTGGATGATAGCTCAGTGCATCAAATGACCTTCATCTTGGATGGAAAATGTGAAATAATTAGCCTGAAGAGCAGCATGTCTGAAAAAATGTTCCAAATCCTGCAAATTCCCAAACCTGGCAACTACTGTCTGCTTTTACCAGGAGACCACTCCTGGGTAGTGCACAATTTATGTCTGTGAAAAGCTTTTGGATCTGGGTCTGGGCCTCGGTGTGGTATTCTCACATCCTTCCTCCGTGCCCAGTGAACTCTCCACTCCTCCTCACCCCAGGGCACTCTCCTGCAGGAGCAGCTGACAAGGAGCAGGTGACAGGCTCCGATTCCAGGCATCTGTTCCTGCTCTCTTCAGCCTTTTTTCACCCTGTTCCTAGCAAGGAGCAGCTCAGCCCTGAGCTTTAGCAGCACTGTCTACATCTCCAGCACCTCTGAAAAAAAAACAGAAGAGGGGAAAATACCTGGAAGAATGAATACATTGGGAAAGGGAGTTAAGAGAACTGCCAACAAGAAAATAAATGTACAAGGGAGGAGATGGAGAAAGATGACTGAAATCATGAGAGAGGATAAAAACAGATATAAAGAATAAAGAAAAAATTAAGAGGAGGAAAAAAACCCCAAACCAAACAAAAACCAAAACCAAAACCACAAATATCCCAAACAAACAAACAAAAAACCAAACCAAAACAAAAAAAAGGAAACACATGCTGAGGAGGAGTATGAGCTACCCCGGAATGTTTTATTACACTACTAAGGGAATTCAGTAGAGAAAAAAATATGGGAAATACTGATTCAGGACTCTCTCCTCCCCTAAGCTGTTAGGATAATCAATGCCCAGATTGTTTCTTACAATCTTTTCTAGGAAATACATTTTTATTTTGCTTGAATTATACCTCCCTTTAACGTATCTTCTATTATTATTCTTGTGGTGAGTACTGTGAGCTGAAGACACTGCTGTGCTTTCCTTGAGTGTGATTTTTGTCTCTCTCTGATTCCTATTCAATATGCCAAGCTGTAGCTGCTATTACCAGTGGAGAAATGTGGCTTTTGGTTACCTGTTGGAAGTAAAGCAGCAAAATCTGCCTGACAGTTGTGCCTGCAGAATGAACACACAGGGCCTCTAAAACATCCCTCTGGGATGGCAGCTACAAGGAAGAGAGCATAGTTGCAATCTCTTTGAGTAGACAAGGATAGTACTTTCAAAGTACAATGCTATCCATTTAAAGTATCCCCACCAACCTATTAGATAAATCCTTTCTTTTAGTACACAGGGAAAAATGTACAAAACTCTCTTCTCACAGCCTACAAATGATGTGCAATATCTCTGCATTCTACAGCTTCCATCATGCCCACAGTGTTGCTGGAGCCCAGCTCCTGGGTAATCATTAACCACCTTACCTTTCACCATGCCGGAAAAAAACCCACTTGATTAAATTCAGAATTTATTTTATCCATAGAGAAATGAGCAGCTCCAAGAAATGCCATGGTTTCCAGAAATCTTCACAGACTTAACGTATGCAGTTCTTTGGTTTCTTGAGGGCTACATAAACATGACTGAATTAATGAACCTCTGCAAGTAAGAAATACTTTTGTTCATAACATGAAAAGACGATGGAGAGGAGACACAAACAACCTCTCAAAGTGCTAAATGGTCAGCTGGCAAAAATCTCCATCTTTTCACTGCCTTCTGATTTTCATAAAAGTTCAGAATCTTATCTTTCGGTTTACTTCAAGAATGACAGAATAATTTTGGTTTAATTATTCTTCTGTTTCAGTTAATTTAGCCTTAACAAACTTATTGGCCATTGCATTCCTCATCACGTACACAGAATATGTGTGCTTACTGCTCACAGATTTATGAGTATTTTGAAACTCACATATTTAAACAAGAAAATAAAATCTGTCTGTTATCTGTCTAATGCCATAGGAACTGTCAGTGCCTTAATTAAATCTTAGTTCTGATAGAACTCTGAAAAAAGCATCAGGGCCTGGTTTCTTGTAGGAGCTCTCTGCAGCTGAGAGCTGACTCAGGGAAGTGCTCAGCACCAGAAAGGGACAGCATAACTCTGTCTTCACTGGAGCTCACCTGAGCCCAGGTATTGCCTGCTTTATGTGCTGCTGGTTTTGCTTTCACTATGATGCCTTAGGTTTTAACTTCTATGTTTTTCAAATCCTGTACTGCCCTAGTGTATAACTCTGAAGTTTTGTGTGGCCTGTTAGCTGCTGTTCTCTCATGCTGGTTAGACATAACGAACCTCTCTAGGTTTGCTCCTCAAGGATATCAGGCCCCAAAATGTGTAAACTAAAGCCACTGAAGGGGGGGGCAAACCTGGGGTAACTGCATCGTTAACTGAGGTTATAATTGGACAATTAACCCAGATATGCAAATGAACCAAACTTATAAAAGTGTGACAAACCCATGACGCAGGGTCCATCTCGGGTGTAGCCTTTTGACTGCCCAAGGTGTACCTCTGGAGGCCCTTCAAATAAATACCTACTCTTATTCTCCTATTTTGTCTAGTCTCTGTGTTTTAGGTGGCCATCTCAGGCATCAACTACAGATTCCAGGGTCCCTGCCTGACTTGAGGCTTCCCCTCGTTCCAAGCCCCAAGGAAACCTCCAGGCACACGTGCCTAATCTAGAGAGACAAGCTTGGGAAGAATTGCTTCTACACACTCGAAAATACAAGGCAGGGGAAAGTAAATCTGCTGTTTAAGGTATTATTTGACTCCTAGTTCTACCGGAGGTGATATATGAAGTCTAGGGCAGAGGAGAGAGATGAACCTTAACCTTCCATTCAAGTGCATTTAACCATAAAACTGTCATTTGTCACGGCATGCATGATGAATGCACAAATACAACTGCTTTCCACATTGTTCCTCCTGGAGGGTTTTACAGCCATGACACTGCACAGGAATCAACTGGCTTGATTTAGTTCCCTACATCTGCTGTACAGCCTCCCCAGCGCTGCGAGGAGCCAGCCCTGGAGGCTGACATGCCTCTTCTGAGACATCATAAACATGCACCTGTTTGTGTTCAGAAAGCTTTGTGGTGGGAGGATGCCAGGGCCACTGAGATAGATGAAGATCTTTAAACAGCTTTCTGAAAGCTGCTTCTGCAAAGTCTTTCTTTGAAGAGAGCATCAACCCTGGCTGAAATTAAGAAATTAGATTACAGCATGTGCAATAGTAAAAAAGGAAACCCCCAAAACAAAACAGATGCCCCAAAAGGGAGCTGTGCCTCTAAGCTTTGTGAGTTTTAGACAGACTGGATATAACTCATACCAACGGTCTCAAAATACCTGGTGCCTCAAGGGATTAGAAGACTTTTGTCAGTAGCTATGTCACATAATTCCTGCAACACCTACAACCTTCCTGCCTTTATCCCAATACTAGTGTGAACTTCTGAACTTCCTGGAGACAAGTAAACATTTTTCACTCCCTTCACTGGGCCAGTAGCTGAGTTCCTGATGCCTATCCTCACTTGTTATCCATGTCTACTGTTTAGATGGAGGGGTGCTCCAGAGTGGGTTCCTTCAAGGACCGTCCCCATGCCGTGCAGCTGAACCCCTTTATCATCCCCCCTGGCTGCTGACTGCACTTGAAATGGGAGAGAGCTGTGTCACCATCCTAAGCCTGGGCCAGCCTGGGCCCTCAGTGAGGGGGAGAGACCTGGTGGCTGAGGAGCATGGCCAGGAGAAAGCAGGTCTTGATTTAGCAGGTCTGGGAGGGTTTGCTTTTTTATTTTCTACAGCATAGATAGGAACCAGGAGCACTGTATTAAAATGTCAGAACTTTCCAAGAAACCATAATTAAAGGAGCAAAAATCAGTCCACTCTTCCCTTTAGACAGGTACCACACGGTCATTTTGGATTTTATTCTGCTGGTCTATTTTGCACTAGTGCCCTTCCGTCTTTTATATCCAACAGTATTCTCTTTCAGATGCTGTGGTTTAACACCTTACCACTTCACATTATGTGGTATTCAAAGCTTTTAACATTATCTTATTGTAACTTCAAAAAAGGCAAGTTATTCCGTATGTCAAAGGAAATAGCTTCCATCCACTGCTGGGGCTGAAGGCAAAGGTTTGTAATCTGTCCTCAACTTTATTAAAAAACATAAGGCATCAGCCTTCATGTAGCTCAAATACATTTCCTTACATGGTGACAAACCATGTCTGATACCGTAGAATGAACTTGATATGAATTTCTATTCAGTGCACTCAGCCTCCTGAATACTATTTAATTCTCCAGTGCTGTGTGATAGAACACGCTGATCATGGAAACAGAATGCTTGCTCAGCCTTGCACTGCTTTGCTTTGCTCTCTCTTGGGGTGCTTTGTCCTGATGTTTCTCCCTCCCCACGCCTGAGGATTGAACGTTACCTTCCATGACCAAGAAGAATTTAACTCTCAGACCTGCCCTGGGTCCCAGGATTGCACAGCCCTGCCTTGGCAAGAACTCAGCAAATGTCTCAGCAGCCACCCCAAGCTCTCTTTACATACAGAAATAGAGATGTAGAAAAACTGGAAGCCTTAATGCATCTGAGATTTCTGGTTTGGACTCTCCCCAGGGGCCTTCTGTGGCGGTGGCATGAGGGCTCTTGTGTCGCTGCTTAGCCCAGGGTCTCAGTGACACCCATGA
This sequence comes from Edolisoma coerulescens, assembly GCA_013397115.1. NCBI lineage: Eukaryota > Metazoa > Chordata > Aves > Passeriformes > Campephagidae > Edolisoma > Edolisoma coerulescens. The sequence continues at coordinate 1,453,612 of VWZW01000242.1, read as the reverse complement.
CTCTGTGACACCCATGACTCTGTGACACCCACGTTCCATCTCTTGGCTCTCAGGGGTATATGACTTTCTAGTCTTGATATCATTAGGTTTTTGATATGGAGTACTTAGGGCCAGAGACTTGGGACACGTGCCTCAAGATTTAGAGCAGATATCAAAAAATGAAGGAAACCAAACAATTTTATGTAATTGGGGCAGAAGCTGGAGAAGTATGGAGGTTAACAGGGGAAAGGGGTTTTCTGTTCAAGCACAAGGCCCTTATTTCTCAAATACATCCAAGCTGTCAGCTTTTCTAGAGCAGATCTCCAACTATGTACATTTATTTCTGAGCTACCTGTGCCTGGTAGGTTTGGCTTTAGCAGTTACAGCTGGCCTAGAGGAATGTGGGACAGGGACAATTTACCGGATATCAGTGCCCGTGTCTCTTTCAGGTGCTGGGATTGGGGAATTGGTTTGTGTTACAGAGGATAAAGTTTCTGCATTCTCTGTCACGTCTTGTGCAGACTAAAGGAAAGATAACCTGTCCAATCATCATTATAGGCTCAAAAGCATAGCTGGAAAATTCCATGTGTATCGGTTCTGTAAGTCTCAAGGAGATCTGCAGAGGAAACAAATGACCCACAGTAAAAATGGATAATGCTTCACAAAATTGGTACCTGGGAGCCATGTGGCTAAACTAGCAGTAAAAATGACCCATTCTTTTCAACATGAAATTAGTTCTCTGTGGAAGTATCGAAAAGAGATTTTTATGCTGTTTTACCACCTGCTCCTCATCCCTGGGATCTGTGTATTCAGTTTTGATTTATGAGGGAAAGTGGGGGGAATCAGATGAATTTTAACTGGCATATATCAAGAACATAGTGGTTTGGGTTTTTTTTTCTTTCAGGCTATATATTTTTTTAATCTATTTTTGTAAAATAGCACAATTTTTACTTGTAAAGCCGGAGAATTTTTGGTCACTTCTCTTCCAATATTTTATCTGCTGCTCCTCTGTCAAGCATCACATTTGCTTAAAGAGTAAAAGCAAGTTTTTTGATATACAGTGGGACTTGCCAGCAGATAATTTGATCATAGGTCAGCTCAACTGTTACAATAATTTCTTTCTTATTTATGTTAATAACTTGTACGAATGTGTACAACTGTGCCCATGGGTGTATTTAATACTCTCAAAAAATGTTAATTTAACTGCTCTGGCATCAGACATGCTGGGCAGCAGTGGAGTAATTTTGCCATTGCTCTTCAATATGGGAAACAGAGTATGCTGAACACATTATAAGGTCATTAAAAAGTAGAAATACCCCCAAGGCAGGTTTAAAAAAATTAAAAATAAATAGTCTCACCCTTATGGAAAGCAAGGAGCCTCAATGTGCAATTTGACCTCAAAACTTAACTTAGGTCAACGAACTGCACACTTCAGTCACTGTGGTGCAATAACATCAAAGTCTATTTGTCAGTGCCCACCAGGAGGAAAAAGGAGGAGGGTTTTGGAGTCAAAGTGTTGCAAATGGGATCCAAACTCTCCATACAGAGGGAAAAAATGCAGTTATATGTACTGTGAGTATATTTTCCTGTTTAGAGCTGAGAAATTAGGTGTACAGTTTTTAGAGAGAGTCTTCTCTGGACCCAAACTGCTGGTTAAGAGGGATAAAAATGGAGATGAAAAAGGCAAAAAAAAAAAATAGAAAACCCTGTTTCTGTGGATGTAATTAGATTAGCTGACATCGAGTTTAATGACTGATATTTTTAGGCAATCTGGGAAATTTGGATATAATTGATATGAGGACTCAATCAGTGGTTAACACCCCTGGTCTTTGGAGATAAAATTAGGTGCAGGTTCCTTCCAGAAAACTTTGTGAAAAAATACCGTTGAAAATTCTGCTGAAATATTTTATCTCTTCCATAACTTTTATTATAAAGAATTTTTGTTATAAACTCTCTGTTTATTACTAAACCTTTCCTGTACTGTGGTCTTAATTTAAAGCTTATATTTTCAATTTTCAACTCAAACTGTATGTCAGGGGTAATTATCATTTTCTAGGTCTTGTGAATAGAGATGTCTAATGATTTGGAAGAACAGAGTCTTTATAAAGACTTAGTTTTAAATACAAAATCACTGTGTGTTTTCCCAACCCCCCCAATTTTTCTCACAGTAATGATGTTTTTAATGTTTCTCATTAAAAACAGCCTGATGGGTAGAAATTACTCTCCCAATCAAGAGGTCAGGGAAATGAGAGAGAAAGAATGAAGAGCTCCTGCCCTGGAGATGCCTCTGTAGATACTAAGAATGCAGCAGTCCTCTGGGGTATTTTGTGACTAATATCTGCTTTTGAACCTTCTTATTGAAAGTCTTGTCTAACTCCAAACTAAATTTGATTTGAAACTGTAACAAAAAAAGTATTTTTAAGAAATGTTATTTTTCCTTCCATCTTTCCATATCAAGAGAATGTGGACTGCATGACAGAAGTGGAAGTCCAGGGTGGAGAATACATAAAATTTATAGAAGTGTCTTTTCTGGAGAATAGTGCCTTTTTTGTTACCCTTTTTTTTCTGTTTGTGAAAATTGTGATATGGACACAGTACTTAAACAAGCACCTTTGCTGGAGGGTATTTATATCATGGACTCTTTAAAACGAGAAAAGCTTTAAAATGATCCAATTTCAAAATTCTATCTTTGAACAAGCTTAGAATTCTACCTCTCCCTAGTCTTCCCTCTTTTTACTTTTCCTTTTAATATATGTGACACCTATATATATGATATTCTTTCAAACTCTCTACAGTAAATGTATGATATTTTTCACATTAATCATAAATCAAAATCATCATGGACACTGACCTTTGCCCCGTTCCTCATATACACCTCAAATTACTGTTTTTTAATTATTGTAGAGAGAGAGATATTTTACTTGAAAAATGGCTAAATACAAGAGCATTAAACTGTACTAAAAAATAATAAATTCTATTTAGCCTGTTTGTTTAGAGAGCTATGCTTCTGAATGGTTTCTTAACATGGGTAGGAGGCTTCCCAAGGCATGAGTTACTGCCCAAGAGGTGTGGATTTTGATCCACAGTTCTGGATGTGCTCCAAATGGTACTGTTTGATCAGAGGAATGAGCTGTTATTCGTAAGGGAGAGCTGGGTGTAGAGAAGTTTCAGGATGAATGGAACATACTCATCTCTTTCAGGGGTATATAGTTGCTGAGTAACATCTGAAAGAAAAAAAAAAAAAGAATTTATGCAATAAAACAGAGCAATTTGGATTTTCACAGTTACAGCTAAGGACTCTTCCATAGTCTTAGAACAAGCAGTTGGGCTTAGTCCTGACACAGTGTTCTGGTTTGAAAACAAACCAATGGGAGACACCGAGTCAGAATAACAATTTAACAGGAAAATAAAAAAAAAAAAAAAAAAGGCAGAAAACACTGGTTTAAACTGACAGAATCAGGATGCAACCTGACACCCTGTTAGTCAGGGTGCTGGTAGCAGTTTGATAAAATGGTGGCTGCAGCCCTCCTGGAGTGATGGATGTGGCTCTGTTGAAGCAGTGATCCTGTAGAAAGGTCTGGTCTTCCTTGGAAGGTCCAGTGGTGGCTATGTAGCTCTTGTCCTCTGGGAATCCAGTGGGAAAGGCTGCCTGTGGTGTTTGAAACCTCAGCTTATATCCAGGATGGGATGCTTGGTTCCTCCCTCTGGGCGGAGCATCTCACAATGGGATGCTGTAATTGTGTCAGTTATGCAGTGAGACCTTGATGGGCCATTAACAGGAGATAGTCCGGAGGGAGGAGGCAAGGAACACCACCCCACCTGGTTTCAACAGCTCATGAAGATGGTAACAGAATACACTGCAACCCAGGACACGCAGCCCTGGTTGTTGGCTTGCAAAGGTCTTGTCCTTGGGGAGACCATGCCACACTTCAGCATTTCTTACAGCTGGTTCTGGTCCCACAGTCCCCGTGGCTGATCTGGATTTCTGCTTTTCCAGAGGACCCAACGCACATTTTTTCCCATGTACTGGTTTTGTGGCTAAAGAACCAGGGCAATTCATGCAGCTGGTGCCCTTAGTTTGACTTGGAGATTCTTGTTCACACAAACCCCTGTCCCAGCTTCCTCAGGCTGGGATGGAATTAGCTAAATAACACCAAAGTCCGGCAGATTCATTGCAGGACCTAATCCAAGTCTAATTTACTCCTTTATTGATCTGTATTTGGTGTAGTTATCTTTAAAAGTCAGGTCCCTATTTTGGATATAAAAACCTCATCCTTCATAGTTTTTTTATCTTTGCTCCTGCTTCTTTATTACCATTTATCTTTATCAGTTTCTGTGGCATTATGTCCAGAAGAGTGCACAACAGAGGAATGAATCCAGTCTGTGATGAGCGAGTGAATTCCATCACGCATGGATGCAAAAATTTACAAAATCATTTGTTCACTCTCAGCATCTCTCACTTTTAATGTTACATCTTTTAAGATATTGTGTTAATCTTTATTCTAGTTTTCAGGAACATAGTGTTTTCTCTATTTTTCTCTTTTTTTTTTACAAAAAACCAGTGTACAAGATCCATACTTATGAGAAGAACGGTACGGCACACAGAAGGAATTATCATTCTAAAAGTAGGATGTCTGCTCTGTCCAATTACCATTAACATTATGCTGCTTTAAGTGCTAATGAATGAGAACTGAAATTTCTAATTGTGATGAGACTTTCTATTAGAGGATAGGTAAATAGTGAATATTAAAAGAAACTACAGCTGAGAGGCAACGTTACATTGCACCTGAAGTCTCCTAAAGGGACTGGTTACTGTCATTATTGGGCATGTTATTAGTCATCATCATTTATCCAGCCACATACTCTCTTTCTCTCAAATGAAAGGAAACAATTTCCTTTAATACATGAAGAAAAGGCTTGTAGAGCACCTACTCCTGTCCTAATGCTCTTGCTGTGAGTTAAAACCAGCTAAATGTAGCTTCTGTGCTGCCCTGTGCTTTAGGGCAGCTGTGGCTGATGACCAGGGCAGAGTAACACCCTTACAACAGCTGACAGGATTGGAGGTTAATTGCAGTCCTTAAAGGAAAACTGTGACTCCTAAGTGTCCAGTACTGGAGTTCTGCAAAAGATCCTGCAAGTCTTCTTACTTTTGACTCTCTCTTCTGCTTGTTTTTTAATCTCAGGAGATTGTTGTGGGGTTTGGTGGTTTTAGTTTGGTGGAGTGACATTTTCCTCCGTCCTTTTGGATCCTGCATCAGTCATGAGGACAGTCTGCTGCAAAATCCAGATTATCCATTGAACAAATAAGCACCAAACTTGATAACATCAAGACAAAGAAACACAGATTAGCAGAAACTTATGCATGATAATTTTCAATAGAAATCCAGAACAGTCAAACAGACTTGAAATTGAATTTTAGAGTACCCAGAAATTGGGTGCCTTGACTCTTTACTATTAATAGATCTATCAGACTTTGAAACATTCAGATGAAGCACCAGTGTTAATTGATAGCTGTGTGCTGAAAGAAGAAGTATTTATTCCAGCTCCTCCACTAGAGGCATCGGCAGTCTTTGAGAGAAACAGGAAAAGTTCTGTTTTCAAGGGCAGGACGGTGACAGAAAGTGCTGCATGTCCAACAGAGGGACCGGGGCTGTGCGTGGCTGATGGCAAGCTGGGACAAAGGTTCAAGCAAGAAGCCTGGGGACAGCTCAGGCTGCATTTTGGGGAGTGAGACTAAGGCAGAAGCAGGAGCTGGTGCTGTGATTTAGGCAGCAAAACTCATGTTAACTGCCAGGGAAGCAAATAGGCTCAGTGCTAGGACTGAAAGGGAGGAGATGCACACAGAGCTCAGGACAAAGCAGCACCACCCTTTTATAGCAGCGTGGGGTGCCAGACCTGGAGCTGCTGTTCGGGAGCACAGCAACAAACCCGGGGCTCAGCACAGCCAGGCTTTCTGCAGCTGCCCTCGCTCGTCACGCCTGGAACTGCTCATCAACAGCCAAAGGTCCCAAAAGACAAACAGCATCACTGTAATGGGCATCAGCTGGCAGATTCCCCCAATAACCTTCCTCACCACAGCTGAGAGGACAGAAGAATGGATTTCAAGGGTGCTTATTGGATGTGTCCATGCTTTCTTCTCCCAGGGTAGCAACACATTTAGAACAATTCAGTATTTACACACCGAAAAGGCTTTTTGATGCAAAGCAGCTGTGGTAGCATGAACAAAGCATTCACCTTTTTTTCCTGGCAGTTTAAGCTAAAAGTCAAATATTTAAGGCCCAGAATGTTGTGTTTGTGATTGTGCAGCCCAGCTAGATGTTTCCACTAGCATCGTACACCGGCTAACAAAGCCTCATGCGAAGAGACATACAGACATCAGAATGAATTACCACCTGTGTTCACTGAGCCAATACCTGCCAGAAATGCTGCTGTCTGTACAGCTATCAGTTGTCATTTTGGAGAAATTAAGTCTCAAGAGCAGGAGCTCAAAGCTCATCTGGTGTTGGTATGTCCCTGTTGAAGGATATTGAGAAAAAAATAAAAGAGAAAAAAAAATCTCCTCTTATTCATGAGGGATCCAAGAAATTGAAAGAGTTAATGGCTGGGTTTGCTGTCCTTGGAACTGCTGGAACAACTCATTGCTGGTCCAGCTGAGCAGGAGTCAGGTCCTGTGTGACTCATGCAAGACAATGAACGGGCCCAGTGTTGCCTAAAATTGATTCCTGCACTACTTCTTCCCTTTGCTCTCGGGGTAAAGGGACAGACAATTCCTTTCTGATGAAATTGCCCTACTTCCCAGCCTGCTCTCAACCACCCCTGGAAGCCCTGCTTCCCTTAGCTTGCTGCCATGTGCTGCAAATCTAATGATTTACACCACTAAAAATTACAGCCTCCATGACTCACGTTGCTGATGTTCCTCTATTAGTCTAATCACTGATACACATTTTACAAAAAGTTGACAAATATGTCAGGTTATTGAGGTTCATTTTAGCTTTGGCTATGGATGATTTAATACAGAAGGAAATCAGGTTAGGGAAAGCTCTGAATATGTATTTTCCAGGGGGAACAAAAAAAAAGTTTTTTCTCGCCTCCTCTCACTGCTTCTCAGTCATCGAGAGAGAAAGAAATGATGAAAATGACACATGAGCTGCTGCAAAGCCTAAAAATAAGACAGCTTTTATTTTATATTTGGAAAGGGAGATTAGTTTGTTCTGTGGCTATTTTTTCTTTTTTTCTTTTTTTTTTTTTAATCTCTAAACAAGGTGGCATTTAAAGTAGACACTCACCACATCAAAAGAGGCAAACAAATTTATTGCATTTTATTGCTGGTGAGGTGGATAATGGGAAAAGATGTGAAAAGTGAGGGAGAGTGTGGGAAGTGGGGGCACTTACAGGGAAATGCATTTGTGTGGGTTGGGTTTAGCAGTTTGAGACAGAGAAGTACTTAGACAAATTGCTTTGCATTTACACTCAGAAGTGAAGAATAGCCCTTCTCTTAAAAGGAATTACATATGAGCCATTCTTGAAGCTGGTATTAGGTAGGCAGGACTGAGGATGCTGCTGGCAGGAGACTTAATGTGGAAGTGCTAATTAAGGCCAGACCAAATGGGTAACCTTCCAGGTCAGCAACAGTAAAGGTCCTGAGGTTAAAAAAAGAGGACAACTGACTGCTAAGGAACTTTTTTTTTTTTTTTCTAAACTAAAAAAATTAGTCCTGCTCCTTACAAAGAGTTTTGACATTGGCCTCAGACACAAACTGCAGAAATAAAAAAATGAAAGCCACCGAGTTCATGCTTTGAAGTTCACTAGGATTAGCCACACAAGAGCAAATTCCAGGAAGAGAAGGTAATCAAAATGCAGGCAAGCAATTAGATCTGCATATTAAGTATGAAAATACACGGTGCTGGGTTGCATATTAAGTAAGTGCAGTAACCTTGTGCTTCTGGAGCTGCTCAATGAGGTTACTGTGCAAAGGAGCTCAGAGGACTCACCTCCTGAGGGGAAAATTGCTTTTCTTTGGCTATAACCATGGGCATGGTGCTGAAAATGCCATTTGTGTTTGATCTTATCAGCAAGGGGGCTGGGGACAGTGGGCAGCAGTGAGCCCTGCCCAGCCTGGGGAAACCCAGCCGGGGGTGGTGGGCACCAGGGGGGCCTTGGGCAGGACTGTGTGAGGCACACGGGGCGAGGGGCTGCCCTTGGGGTGCTGCCAGCCAGCCAGGCTGCATGAGAGGTTCCTGAGCCAGGGGCTTGGAGGGGTGTGCAGGGCAGACTTTCATACCACGCTTGACTCACAACTCTGCTCTGAGCAGCAGACAGGGAATTTTTAAAATTTTTATTACTGTAATGGGCTTTTGCTGCAGTAGAAGGAGCCTATTCTAATTTTGGAAACCAGTGCTTCCTGAACAAACTACGTTTTATCTGTAATTATTATTAGATTTTTTTCCTTCTCTCTAAAACTGAGGACTGAGATTTTCAGGAGCCTGTGCATTGCATTGGGCCCTCCCTGCTCTCTGCTGTTCCTCACTGGCAGTGACCACAGAGCTGGGAAAAGGTGTGGCCATCCAGGCACTCACCCGGGTGACTTGCTGCTGAGCACTGCAGTCACAGTTCATGGGTGTCTGAGGTTGGAGTTACCTCAATTGTAAGGTTCCAGCATGGTGCTGCTACCCTGTGCCCATCTCCTGTCCCTGCACTGTCTGTGCACCCTCAGTAAAAGCCAGATGCTGATAACCCCCATATCAGAGGCTTAGACTGTCTGAGGTTCCTAAATGCTTCTGTTGGTTAGCACTCAAAGGCAAGCCATGAACTCCTGTTTGCTCAGTAATTGCTTTCTAAAATCCTGTGGACTTCCAAGGGAGATTTATCCTCACCTTCTCAAGGAAGATCACTGGTCTGTAGTGGGAAACATGAGCACAGCACAAGTTTGAGATCATCTGACAGTTTATGTGACATGCCACATAAAATAAATAAATATAAAAAAATAGAATAAAATAAATGCCTGTCTTCCTGGCCTTCCTGTCCTTAATGTCTCTGTGTACCTCTAATCCTTCCATTTATAAAAGTCTCTTGAAGATGAGGTAACTCACTCATTCAAAGTGGTGGTTTTTGTTGTTTCTTTATTTCTTTAGGGAGCTTAATATTGTGGGAGGGAAAGAAAGTAATAAGCAAAGGATGGGAAGAATGATCACCTCTAAGTCAAGCAGCTTACTATTTCATGAGCCAGACAAAATCATTTTGGATGAGCATCAAACATACAACACAGCCAAGATGTTTTATTGTTCTCTTTGTCCCCCCTCTAAAATAGCATGTTTGAGAAACTGTCCCTTTAAATCTACTCTTAAGTGTCCCACTTCACCAAGCTGGAATTTGCTGTGTTTATCAGCCCTGTGTGTCGGCGTGGGTGTCAGAAATATGCAGGTGATGTCATTTTTCATTCCCTCACCCAGGGTTTAATTGACAATATCATTCCACACCCTTCCTCCCACCCTTCTTCCACCTCTTCAGTTCAAACCTTGTTCTCCCAGGCCTTTTGGGCCAACACTCTTCAAAAATGTGTTACCTTCATCATTTCAAGTTTTCTCTAAGGCAGGGAATTTTCATGCCTCCATTTTTACATCATTCTTGGTATGGAGATGAAAGAAATGTCCAGTACGAATTTACTGTAGTAATCTTACCTAGCAATAATTTCTTTGGCACACAAAATGAAGAGAGAGCCCACTATTGATCACAGAATCTAGCCATTAGTATACTTTGAATTATAAATATTTATTGCCTTAATTTGATTATCTTTTTAATAAACAAAACATATGCCTTCTGAATTATCTCTTCTGCATAGAGTTTGGAATATCTATTGGATATGGATATGGAATATCTATTTTTATGTAGCCATATTAAATAAATCATGGCAATAAGTCCCTGGGTGAAGTGTTTTATCATACCTTTAATCAATTCAGCAAAGATTCCAAGGTAAACAGTAAAAGTTTTCCCTTTCTTCCCCCCAGTGGGATACATCATTACTAGAGGAAGTGCAAGTTTAGAAAAGAAGTGGTTGGAAGATATAGAGAAAAAAAAGGCAAGAACTTAATTGCACTGAGAGAGGAAAGGTCTCACTGGCCTGGCTCCTCTCTTTTCAAAGGATCTTCCTGCTCCTTGCATCCGAGGGGCTCTTCTGGGACAAAAACCCCAAGACCAGCAATGATCCATGGACTCCACATAGACAAGAGTCCTTGGGGCTGTGCTGGGAACCAAAAGTCAAGCTGTGAGGCAAAGCTCTTCCTCTGCTTTCTCTCCACCCAAGTGAATGGGAACATTGATGTATTCAGCTCATTTCTCTTCCCCAGCTTCCTGTGACTCACAAACGGAGATGCAAACAAAACCACCTCCACATCCCAATGGAGCTGTGCCTGCCAGGTAACAGGTAATATCCGAGGCACTGGAGTAACTCGGGACCATAAGCCAGCCTTTTCAAAAGCCAGGCTTTCAGGCTTCTGAAGATGTCAGGCAAAGCCACAGCCTAGCCTGTAGTCCTATAGCTCAGCTTAACCTTCCTCATTATGGTTACAGAGATAGTTGTCTGGGATTACTTACTGAGTCAATTAATGAGATAAAGTAAAAGTGTGAGTGAGAGCATATTGGGTAATTCAGAGGTTGAAAGGCTATATTGAAACACATCTGGTGATAATTAAGTTTAACTGTACAATTTTATCTGGCCAAACACAATTACTTGCGACTAAATGTATGTCGGTGCAGCTGATTGACACACACACGGTATAACCATGGCAAGCAGAGGACAAGGCTTAGGTCAGTTGCAGGAAAAAGTAAAAAAAGCATCCTTACAGGGATGGAACAGGACGGAAAAAAAAAAAAGTTATTGGCAGTTAACTTCACACAGAGTTTAAGACCCATTTTTAAAAAAAAAGTTTTGTCCCAACCTAGAGCAAGATTTTCTTTTGTTTTCTTCTGGACTGTCTCTTCTGTCAGGTTAAACGCAGGTGTAACACAAAGTTATAGCGATTACAGTTTAGTCCTTTATTGTGATTAATGCTATGAGTGGAAAGAGTTACTGAAAAGAGGCTGGGAAACACTGGGTTTAGTGTGGGCATGACAGGAATCAGCAGAAGTGTCTGATGGAATCCACAGCAGCTGATGATTTGCCAGTCTTAAGCAAATGCTGAAGCTGGTTAGTTTTTGTCTAGAAGTGCTACGTCTGTGTCCTGCTTCACATATTTTTGTCTTCTCCAAACAACAAAAATCTCCTTGAAATTTGCTTTGAGTTGACCCTGAGATTAACTCAGATGGTTCGAGCCTGGTGCTAACAATGCCAAGGTTGTAGATTCAATCCCTGTATGGGCCATTCTCTTTAGAGCTGGACTTGAAGGTCCTTATGGGTCCCTTGCAACTCAGAATATTCTGTGATTCTGTGAATAGTGTTTGTAACCACTACTACTTTCATCCTCTTACCCCTCCTTGTACTGCTGTGCTGACCAATTACTCCAGAAGGGTTGCACCTGTGCAGCCCTGTGTTTGTGGGTGTCTGGCACAAAGACACTTGAAGATTTGCTCCAGAATTCATCAGGTATTGAAGAAAGGAAATTTTTAACTGAAAATTGCTTTTCACTTCATTTTTCCCTGCCAGGAAGGGCTGACTTCCCACAGGCACCGTAATTCAGCACGGGCTCTACAAGGATGCCAGTTTTACTGAAAATTCAATCTTTTTACTACAATAGAAGGCCAGCTGAGCTGCCATCCACAGCAGCACTCAACTAACCCAATGCCAATAGTGTGTGATTCATTGATTATTATCAAATGAACTTTCACTTCTAACTTCAGAAAAGAATTAGACAGAGATGAAACTCACTGTAAGGGCAGCTGAGCAGAGTGTAACGATGAAAAGGAATGATTACAGCTCTCAGCTGTACCAAGAAGCACTTGGGCCTATGCTGAGAGTTTAACATTTAATATTGAATAAGTATTAAGTTTAATATTTAATACTTAAATGTTATTTAGACTTCTGCAATTTTGTTTACAGCATATCTCAACATAAGGTGCCATATGGCAGTAGAGGAGTGGGTGCTAATAAGAGCACATGTGAGACAACTGTGTCTCTGTGGACCCCCTTCCCAGCCATCCCAGGAGCACTCCAAGTTGAGACTTTAGCCTGGAGGCAACTGAGGTTTGCTAAAGACTTCTCCTGGTTTCAGCTCAGGTGTTTGGGTGAGCCATCTGACACATTAATAAATTAATGAACATCAGGATTATTCCCAGCCTGTGTTTTTCAGGAAGATGTATCACCAAGATGCTCTGTGATACTGTTTATCACTGCAGAGCACCTGGAGGATCTGGGATTGTCACTGCAGGTAACGATGCCTGCACTCAGCTCTCATCCCCTTCAGGTCACACAGCTGATGCACAGTGATGAGACTGGGCTGCTGGCTGGAACTGCACCCTGGCGAGCCAGCTGAGCCTGGGAATGGCTGGGACACTCTGTCCCCGGCCCTCCCTGCAGCACAGGAACAGCTGGGCTGACACTGCCAGCACTGGCCTTTGCTGCTGTTTCATTTCCCATTTCCATCTCTTGCTTGCTGGCTGTGCCCACGCCTTCGCCGGGGTCTGTGCTGAAGCACAGCCTCTGTTTTCTGTTCCTCAGAGCCCTCCAGGTGCAGTGCCCAGGTACTGCACACGCGTGTGCCTGAGATACTCCACACCTAGGCTGACTGAGGTGAGCCCTGTGACCTCTGTTTTTGCCATGGCTGGAAACCATCCTGTAATAATGGTGAGCCTGTTGGGGGCTTTACTGGGTGTATTCCACACACACACAAAGGATGAAAGTATTTCATCATTTTTCAAGGAAGGAGGAGTTCAAAATGGAGATAAATCAACAGCCAATGGAATGGATATTGATTAATTTCCTCACCTTTGGAGTGAATATCTCCCCCTGCTGCAAAAAGCTATGAAGGGGAAGCCACTGTTCATCTCAAACAAACAAGGCTCAATAAATCTTAACTGTGCTAAAAGGAGCCAAGCTAAATACAGCTTAGCATTCCTGCAACTAAACATGACATCACCTTTCTCTTTTACTGTTGGATCTACTACTCGGGCTGTGTTTTTTAATGAAAAATTACTTAAATGTGGAACAAAATTCTCATTTAATAGCAAAACTGTATTCATAATCTTCTATTTGCTCTATTTATTCAGGAGAATTCCACATTTCTCTCCCTGAGTATCTGACTTTGACATATGACAGTACCACAGGTCAGAGAGTGCTGTAAGAGCTTCCAGCAGAATAACTCTGGTCCAAGCAATGTAGTAGGGCTGGAATCTACACAGTACTGAACAAGCCTATGGGTGCTTGTTCTGCCTGAGACCTAGGCCTTTCTCAGGAATCTGAGGAGCTGCAATCAGGTGCTTAGTGCTGGGGGAATGTGTCAGTAACTCCCAGATTTGGGCCTCTAGTTGATGCTGGACATATTTCCTCTGAATATTTTACAACCCTTTTAAAATGCATTCATTTTGCACAAATTCCTCTTGTATTTGCTTCCCATGAATATTTATGGCACTGGCAGCGCTGCTGTGCAAAATCTGCATGGCAGGTATTTTAAATGACTCTCTGGGCCAGTCGTGCTAGCACTACACCTTCCCACACTCCCTGTCAGCCCAAAGGGGCACGAGGTGCCATGTGGGGTCAGCCACAGGTCACTGTGGAGCTGGGAGCCTCGTTGGGCAGCAGAAGTTTCTTCCCAAATGCACAGAAATGTTCTTGACACACACATCATGCCCAGGCAGACAGCACCAATGTAGGATGACAAAGGAATGACGTTCAGAACCACTGCAATTGGACAGAGCTCGGGATGTGTGGTTGGGTGTGTTGGGAGCTGCCCCAAAAAGGGCCTTAGGAGCTTTCTTCTGTAAGTGCTGTAAGGCATTGGCAATGTGTAACTATCTCAACCGTGTCTCAGACTGACACACGGAAAACATTGTGTCCAGTAATCCACAGTAATTATTTTCTTGCTGCTACTCAGTCCTTGTTAGTCAGGCAACCGCCTTCCTAATGGGCAATTATGGAATGACCTGAGTGGAAAAAATTGCTTTTTGTATCAATCTATATATCGTTAGAGCGTGATGGTATCTCTCCTTCTATATATGTCATATATAAAAATACCTCTGTGTGTGTAGGATTTGTATGTATTATAAATACAAAAATAATACCATGCTTTATTTGTGTATATATATTTTTTAAAATATGCATTTTAGACTTATAGTTCAACATCTGCACTTTATAAAAATATACATACTCATATAATCTAAAATAATATAGAGATTACATAATTATATCTAATATAGCTATGGAGTTTCTTCTCACTCACCTCAAATTCCTTTCTTTTATGTCTCTCCTATATCTTTACCTTTATATGGTTACCTTTGACCAAAGAAGTTTGGTGTTGATACATTAAGTCTGCATTTGATTAGATTTTTAATTTTGTTGTATATAGACACGCACCTATAACATTACAGGTGCACACAGTGTACATCTCGTACATAGTGTATTGTAATGTGGATATATACAGACATAATATATCACAATAATATTGCAATAAAAGGTAATGTGGCCCAATACAATACGTCAGAATATTCTATGCCCTATAAAAACATATATGATAGGTAACATTCTGTAAGTTGTGTTGTAATGTGCAACACGTGACATGCACTATAATGTTTACCATGTATGATCAGTGCAAGCTTCACAACTGCTGTTACCCACCATAATTAAATCATGTTTTACTTTTTAAAATCTCATTAAAGAAGACCTTTCTGAGAACAAGTATGCCATTAATTACTTTGTCTAACAGGAACTTGTTCTGCCTGATTTATCTCATCCATGATAAACAGGTACTGTCATTTCACTTTCTCTCCTTATGGAAGTTTTCCTACAAAACCAATCATGTTACCTCTGTAGACCTCTTCCTGCTCTTCATATTTTTGAGATGCAGCCAGCAGAGCACACTATCAAGGGTGAAGGACCACTGGTTTCTGAAATGACATTCTGAACACTTTCTATTAATCTGTGTTCCCTTTTTAGCTGTGTTATTGCTCTGGTTGCCATCCCACCACCCTTGTACACTGAGTAAAATTGTTTATGACTCCAGGTCCACTTGCTCAGTGATCACAGTTAATTGAGATCCAAACAGGAGATGGCCACAGAAGTGGTTCCTAGCTGGTGGTGCTCAGGATGCAGCACTGAATATCTGATTACCAAACACACTGGGGTTGTATTTTTTTATTGTTCATTTCAGTCTGCTTAAGTGGTGACCGATTTGAAATAAAGATTTTTTTTTTTGGTGCTGCATCTTTCATGGGAGTTGGTGGGATTTGCTGTTTTCAAACTTGATCAAATAACAGTAGCTGAACTCCTGTCCCTCTCTCTGTGGATGCCCCATCAGGGTTTTAGGTGAAAATTCCATCTTGTTCCACCCCTACAGTGAGGTGCCAAGAGCACTAAAGGCCTCTGAGGTGGAAGGGACAGACCCTATGTGTCTCTGGCACAGAGGCACTGGGAGGTTTCTCTCAGAAACTCCCAAGCAGAGGCCAAGAGATCCCAGAGCACTTGAATTTCCTATTACTGGCAACAGCTCCAAAGCTGCATTTGCTAACCACGATGGCAAAAGGAAACAAATGCATCCTACTGAGGTTAGTACTGCAATAACAATATTATCTTGCATCAAGAAACGGACCTCAGTGTTTACCCTCCCTGCAATAGATGCCAAAACCCACCCCCCTCTGTGTTTAGCAGGGACAGGCTTTACCCACCCAATTTCTCCTCATAAACTAATGGACTTATAGAATGTTTTCATAAAAGAAATCTGCTCATTTGCTTAAGTTGTCCACTTCAGTCTCACAGCATCTCACTTTGGCCGCATGACTCGGAGACCCACCCCTCTGTGTTGTGGAGAATATTTCTCTGCAAATGGGGTGTTGTGTATATCTAAGTCTATAGGTTGCAAAAAAAGAAAAATGTCAAGTAATGGTTAAAAGACAAAAAACAAGGAAAAAGATCCCTCAATCAATCAAGTTCTGGACTCATTTACGTGCCTTAGTGATGCATAGCAGGGAAGTTGTCTGTGGTTTGAATCGAAGAGCTCTTTCAAAAAGTCAACAGACACATTTGTAAGGCCTTGATTCCAACCCCACTCTTAGTTTCCAGGATTTTAGGCACAGCAGATGTTTTGACATTCGGTGCTAAAGAGAAGCTAAGGTACCCCTTCCAGTCAGGGTAAGTATCCTAAATGACCCTTTGCTTACTTACACAGCTCCCTCCCAGGTTCAGATCACCTGCTGGGGGAACACAGGTGGCAAAAAAATAACCTTCCATTTTCTGCACTTCAGGCTGGCAGACTTTTTGTCATTGTTCATTTTGGAGAGGCTTTTTTTAAAAAAAAATTTGTGGGATTTTTTTTTTTGGTTTTTCTTTTTGCACAGCTTACATTATTGTCAGTTGGAATACTAATGGACATCAACATAAACATCATCTCCAGGGCTGCTCAGTGAAACTGAGGCAGATTTGTCTTGAAATTAGCTTGACTCATATCTGAAAATTGCCAGTGATTAGCTGATTATGGTTTGAATTGAAGTCAGATTGCTACAAAAAGCCACAAAAAGTCATCTGCGGATATGTTCTAGTAAATGATGCCTCAGTTGCTGCCAGTGCTTGCATTAGGGATGAAGGTCTATTACCACATCACATTGATGGTAGTCATTTGAAAATATGTATTCTGCCTGGGGAGGATCAGTCTCCTGGGGAAAATTCTGTCTTTTTACTTTTTAACCTACTCACTAGGAATTAAAAAAAAAAAAAGAAAAAAGAAAAAAAAAAGGAGACATCACAAACAGCAGAACAAATTAAAATATTCTCCCTATGAGAGAACCTTTTTCCTCCTCTGTAAATACAATTATTGTAATTACAGAGTGATTCAATCCTGGTGTCTTAATAGAAATCATTCCTTCTGTACTGATAGTAGGTGACATTTAAAACAATTTTAAAGAAATTGAAGGCCAAGTGTTAACAATGCTGATGGCAGGTTTATTAAGGAAAAAAGAAGGTGTTATTTTGTCATAATTATAAAGTTCGGTGAAGACTCCTGGTTTGATTAAATTCTGTGGATTTTGGGACTTTGATGCAAACAAGATAGGACCTTATCAGTTTCCCTGTCCAAAACTACTAAGGTATTCATTTGTCACATATGTGTCTGCATTTCTCAGAGTTGAAATAAATACAGTTCAGTGCCATGAAAATAAGCAACTCCTTTATTTCAAAATAAAGTCACTTTTGAGCTGTGTCTCTGCATGGTTTATAGGCTACTCTTCTCTCCAGTGCCTCATTTTTTTTTCTTCTCAGAGAAAATTCCCTTACAATCTTTAAATGTGAAAATGTATGCGAGCTCCAGCTCTTGTTGCATTACCAAGCATATTCCAAAGGGAAATACTCAAATAGTAGCTACAAGTCAGGAGTCACATTTAATTCCCATAAAAGTGGGCAACAGGATACTGCCATGCCATTTCTAGCAGGTTTTTGACTTAAAATACTCACAATTGGGGTTCTCGTTTCTTTTTAGTGCATATTTGACTTCCCACCAGAAAAATAAACTCTTGCTCTGTATCTCTGATGATGTGAGAGAATGTTAGCAAGGTCCTGTGCTGGAAACACTTACCTGGGGTGGGGATTAGGGGAATAACAAGGACACTGTCACAGCTGCTGGTGGTAGCCCTCAAGGGAACACCAATTGCTCAGACCCAGTGGCAGTCCCAGCCCCACACACGCCCCAGCTGAAAGGGCCTCAGCAGCCACCCCTGCCCCCAACCCTGCTCTGTGCCAGGCAGCAGTGGGGACAGAGCAGGTGGCTCAGTGCTTGTCACCCATCACAGGAGTGGGGTGCCTGCACACCTGGCTGCGTGTGCCATCCACAGCTCAACACTGCCCAGGAAACAGAAACTGGGAAATGCCAGGCTCCGTGTCAGGCTGAATTTTTACCATTTCCAGGCCAGATCCGGAAGAATAGGGTCAAGTATAACATGTGAATACCATTTTCTACAGAAGAGATGAGGGCTACAGGAGAGGTCTCAGAGAGCAAGGCAGGCAGACACACTTGTAAACGACTCAGAGGGTGGATTAACAGGGATGGGATGACATCTGCTCATGACAGCAAACACAGTTCTCAAAGGAGAGGAGCACATGTTCAGGACCACAGAAAGAAGCACTTGGTGACTCTTAAATAATTAAAAAAAATTTTTAAGACATAAAAAAAAAAAGAAAGGCAGAGGAAACTCAGTGACAGAAATGAACAGCCCCCACCCCTCAGACAGTTTTTCATAGGAAAAGACTGCCTCTGTACCCTCCCCGATGACCAAGAAAAGCCGTACCTCCAAGCCAGCTTCAGGGCAGCTTCAGCACAGTGCTAACAGTCAAACAACAGAATAAAGGAAAACTGATATGAGCCATCGTAGAGCAGGCACAGAGCACAAAAAAAAGCCTTCATTAGGCAATACATAAATCTCTGCTTCACCTATATCATGATTATTGCTTGCTGTGCTGCTTTCCTCCCTCCTGACCGTCTCATAGAAGGGTGTAGAGAAACAAAAGTCGGTGCAAAGGATGAGTGGGTATCAACCAGCTTCTCCTTGATGGACTAAGTTAACAAGACTGCTCCAGAGCCTAATGTGGCTGAACATGACTTGGAAGAGGATGATAAAATCTGGGCCTTGAGCAAGGGTGTGTGTCAGGAACAGCCACAGCTATCTCTAAAGCAGTGATTAGGAACAATAGAAGGATATAAGCGGATCACTGCTAGTTTCAAAACAAACAAAAGGAAGTGTTTCTTCTCTTGGTGTGAACTTTCACTGAGAAAAAGCTCTGGCTGCAGTTAGAGAATCAAAAGCAAACAAGACACAGCCACGGAGGAAAACAAAAACCACGGAGGACATAAAAGTCAAAAGATGGCATGTGTGGCTCAGAAATCAGCTGCCATACACCCTGTATGGACGGCAGAGTCCTCTGGGGACATCAGTCTGCCCTTGCCTTGTTCCTAAGCTCCTACTCAGGTGTCTCCTGGAGATCTGATGAGGGACATGTTGGGCTAATGCAGCCTGGCCAGCAAATGAAAGAGCTTAAAAATATTCAGGGTGCTCTAACTATTAAAATCTACTAGCATGGAATCTGTGCTTGATACAAGATTTGAGAAGAAGTAAGTGGTGGCTGCACTGTTATCAGCACAACGTGGACCTCTTAAAAAAACATTTTATAAATGTGTTTATGCTACTTTAACACCTGAAACAGAATTCTAACCTTAGTTATGCAGTATATATTGCTTGTTTATCTGCTTCCAAATTACAGTGACTAATTATTTAGGCTTTATAAATAATTTAAATTATCATTGAAATCTCTCACATTATAGTCAAGAAAATATGACTGTCCCCCAGCCTTCATTCTTAAGAAATTATTTTAAAAATCATGGCTTTTTTCTACATGCTCTCAAAAGTTTTAAGGTGCATGCAAAAAAACACCCCAAAAACCAAAATCAGAAAACATGTAGCTAGAACTTAATCACCTGCCTTTTAAAAAACTAAAGGCTTGCAGCAAAGATAAATCTGACATTCTCAGCCCTTTCTGTTCAGCACCATGGTGGCAATAAACTGGTACTTTATTTTATTAGTTCTTAATTTAAAATTTAAGTTGTTGCATCCAGGGTACCCTTAGTGCCTTAGGACTTTGCAATTATCTACCC
>VWZW01000242.1:1351348-1433802 GCA_013397115.1 Edolisoma coerulescens | reverse complement strand
TTTCTCATCTAGCTCCTTCCAAAGCAAAGAAAGAATGCATTACTAAGTTGACTCTCTTCCTCTTGTGACTTTCCTTCATTGTCTCATTAAACATTAGAGAAGCGAAAGACACAAACTGAGAAACCTCAGGTGATGTAGAAAGAATATTCATTTTTATGGTACTTCCAAAGGCAGTAGCTGGCTCCAGAAACTCCTCTGCCCAGCCAGGACACTGCAAACCAAACTCCATGGAAATTCCTTGCCTGTGCAGTACTGGGGTGCTGGACTGGCCCTCACAGGGGTGGCAGAAAACGGTGACAAGTTGAGATCCCCCCAATACCAGCATCCAACTCACTTCTTCTGTCAGCACCAATCACCTTACCTTGTCGACTAAACCAGGATGGCAGCCATTTAGAAAGCTTAAATATTTAATTTAGGAACAATAGTAGGTCATTTAAATAATTCAATTCAAAGGAACACTGAGACAAGCCCACAATACCAGAACAGTTTCATTCTGTCTGATACCACTGTGCACATTCACTACAGGAGCACCTGCAGTTGTCAGCTAAAGTCACTTCTCCCCACAGCCACACACACAACAATATACTCAGGCTAAAGTAATCAGTAATCAACAAGTGGGTTTGATATGAACATTGTTGATGTCAGTTTAAAAGTATTACGTTAACATAACTACTCACGTATGTTCACTATTTCAATGTGCCTAATTACTATTTCTCAAATAACTACTACCAAGTACGTAAATAATATTGAGGATCGTGATCCTTTAGCTTCCAAGCAAAACAGCCCAGGTTACATTGGCTGTGCAGAATTTTGGACCTCTGGTGTGAAGCCTGGACATGGACACAGAGCTGTCACTTCAGCTACCTGCAGGCCTGAAGGAAAGCTTTTGTGCTCTCATTTGAAATATTGGTTTTCAGGCCAAATGTCACAACAAAAGTCCAACAGTGAGGCAAAGCCCTGACCTCCAAAGCTAAGTTATCTAGTGCATAAAGAGATATTGCACTTTTGGTAAAAATCCTACATTAAATCTAACACACTTGCAATAAACTTAATTTTATATGCTAACTATATTAATTTTTGATAGTCAAAAGAGTGTTGTTGGCAGTCCCAGTCCTGTTTACCTCATTTGCATCTGTTTGATTAGGGAAACAGACCTCTAGCACCTATACTGGATTTTGTACTTCTTACCTTGATGTAATGCTGTCAGAACTCCCAGGTGGCCTCCCTGGGACTCCACGTCCCTCAGATGTCACCCAAGCCTGGTAATTTCACTGCCTGGTGGAGGCTGAGTGCCTGGTGCACCTCCTGGTGCCAGCCTGGGGTTCTCTGTTCCAGCCTGTGCAATCTCATTTCCTGCTCCTGGACAGCTGCAAGTCAATGGAAAAGGGAAGGAGACTGTTTATTTCCCTGCTGCTATGGGCAGCCCATGAACACTGCACCCCAAGCAGCAGCCCTGTCCCCAGACACTTGGCAAAGCTGCCTTTAGAATTATTTCTACTCTCTTCCCCTAAGGAAAAAACCCTTTGTCCTATCAACCTATTAGCAACTGGATATTTTTCTTTGCATTCAGTTATGTTCTCAGAGAAAGAACAAGTGATGGAAGTGCCTTTTGGAGGAACATCAAATGCATTTCTTGATGAATTGCAAACTGGTAAACTACTTGGAAGCTTTTGAAACGTAAAATCTATTAAGCATTTCAAGTAAAGTAATTCTGTAACATGCTGTACTTTTTTTCCCCTCCAAAGATGGCAAATGTAAAAGATCATCTCTTACTGACTGGAGCTTGTACTTATCAGTGAATGTTTGTGTTTTCAGTTCCATTTTTATAGGACCTCAAGCCACCAGTCAAACACAGCCCACCAAACTCTTCAGTGCCCATCTAAGTAACTGACAAACTGTTGTCTCTTTAGGCTGAGTACATGGACCCATTTTGCTGGGATGCCTCGGAAAAGGCAGCTCATCCTGCAGTCCACTCCTTGGTGCAGGTGAGCTCACACCTTCCAGGAACCAGCCACAGCCCTGGCGCCAACTGCAGTGAGACCCTGGGCTAGAAACACTTGTTAAAATTAAAATAGTGTTTGCCATCAGCCTTAAATGCAGAGAAATAAACATGACTAAGCCTAGTTTAGCTGGAAGATGTGACCTTATCAAGATTAAATGGCTATCAAAAAATTATGAACAATTTTCTGCAGTAGATGGAGAAATTACACTTTGTCACTTTTCAGCTTCTGCTGTGAATAAAATTCAACCTGATAAATAGAGAGGAACCAGGCAAGAGATTAGAACCTCAGCTTTAACAACTTCTCCCTAAAGGATAATGGCAAATGCTCTTAACCTTACTCAACAAGGTCTTTACACATAATTAGAAGATTTTTTCCAAAGCACCTACAAAATTAACCATATCCTAATGTTGGCTTCTCCAGCATGAAGTGAAAAAACCCCCCCAAACATAATTTCTGAGATTGCCTGAAGTGCCTGTGACTCTACTGAAAAATGGGAAAAGGTGTCCAACTCCTTGAGACATATTTCTGAAACTCTTTCCTAAAAGACCTTGTTTTTCATCATGCAAGAACACACAAACACATTTGAAATATATTTTCTCTTTTATTGTGCTCCGAGGTGACTTGGGAGGGGGTGTTATAAAACTTTTTTTTTTAAAAAAGCCCATTGAATTAAAACTGAATAAACACAGAAACTGATGAGCTGTTCCTGGTAGGGGCATCACTCCCTGAGTTGCAGAGGTCCCCTATGTTCTCCATGCATCATCGAGGTTAGTTCTGCCCTTCAGAGAAACTTGAATCAAGACAAATTTCAGTCATAATCTCTCCCAGACTTGGCTGCTTTCAGGGTTGTATGCCAAGGATTAATCTTGCCAGGTAGCATTCCCATTTTCCCCAAACATATGGCTGGATGGCACACCAGCAGGAGTGAACACTTCAAGTGTGTCCCTAAAATCGCTGGTTTTGAAGAAGGTGAGGTTTCCATGTGCATTGGGTTTATGAACTAACAGCAATAATCATCCTTATGCAGAGGAAGCTACATGAGGAATTTGCTGCACAGTCCGCCAGAACTTTCTTCTGACCAGGTTAAATGCTTTCAATTCATATTTGAAACCCCCTGTCCAGTGGTTCCAAACTGCAATGGCCATAAGTTACAAAAAAAAAAAAAAAAGCATAATGCAGGCAGGCATATAGCTCCCTGGAGAAAGTAAAAAAAAAAATCAATTTTATACATTTGAGTAAGCCTCAAACAATAAAAGAGAAAAGGTCACAACAAAATCAAACCATTTTGCAAAAGTATTGCCCACAAGAATGGTGTTCTGAAAGCAGTTGCACTGTGGTCAAGATTAATGTCATTTAACAGCACTTTAATTTCTATTCTGCTTGTATACCCAAAGTCAAGTAAAAAAGGTAAAAATTCAAAGCATGTTCAATATTGTTGTGGGGTTTTGTACATTATATATATAATTATGTATTTTTCTCCTCAAAGTATTGTACATTATTTACTATGAGCCGGAGAAGACACACATCTATCTGTAGACCCTAAGCAGAATCCAGAGATTAAATCACTGAAAGAAGCTCTCTTTGAAGTGGCTGGGTTGTGATCCCCTGGAGACTCCAGACAGATGGTTTTTAGCTCAGACAAAGAGGTACAGAATGTCACAAGGTCATTTTTCAACACTTGATCTAAAGTCTACTAGATCAACCAGACAGTTATGGGAGGACTGGGCAAACAACCAAACAAAACCTGCAAAAATACTACCAGGACAAACCAATTAAGAGCTTTTGAAAGCAATTTCAGTTTACACCAGTAACACCTGCAAAGTCCACAGAATCACAGAACACAAGGGAACCTTTAGAAGAGGACACTGTTCTCACTTTTTATGATGACCACGGAGAAAAAGGAGAAGAATATTCTGCCAAGGTGTACTAAGAAAGAGATGAAAATACAAATACAAAGTTCATTTACATAAACTTTCTACTCAGTCTTTCAAATGATGCTCTGAATTGCCTCCAGAGCTCCAAGTCTAAAGTAATATTAAAAAAAAAAAGAGGGAAGATCCTTGAAAAGATGCAACTGCAAAGCAATAGACACCTTTTCACCTGTTTGCCATTTATTTGCTTTCTTCAAAAGGAATACTTTAACAAAGAAGAAACTTCTTGGTGAAATTCTGCTATTTACTGAAACCTCAAGGCAACAAAGAGCCAGTACAAATAAACTCTGGAGAGAATTTCCTACTTAACATGTAAGAAGCAGAGATCAATACACCGGGCTAGATAGCAGAGCCTCTGTATCTCTCTGTCAAGTGGGAAAGAAAGGCCTTTCTGACTGCACTTCTGTGCTCAGGCCATTGTATTACTGGCTTTTTGGGTCCATTAATAAAAAATTGTGTATAACTCCACATATAGTGGAGGAGAGAGAAGAGAAGGACACAGCAGTCAAAATATCTTCTCAGAAGTTTATAGAAGTGGATAGAGAATTGGCATTAAAAGCTATTTCATTGTTACAGTACCTTCTATTATTTATAATGATTTTTTTTTTTATGTTTTATATACTGATGTTGATGCTCTGTTCTCTCATGCACTGGTTTCTCCTGCTTTCACTAGGAAGAAATAACATCCAGATGAACACACTGATGAGGTTTTGCTGAACATCTAAAACAGAGCTTCAGCTGAGTTAATTTGAAACTGTTAAGCAGAGCCACACCTACCAGGGCATGCCTGTGCTTTCAGCTTTTGCATAAACACTTGTTCATGAGGTCTGTGCTTGTTCTGCTCAAGCCCAAGACAGAGTTTAACTCTGAGTTAAAATAATAACTATACCCAGGAACACAATCATGTCTATGACTGTGTATGATGGAAATACTGAAATAGTTATTTATACATGATATAATATTGTATTATAGTTATTTCTCCATTGACGGAATAATACAGATGGATACATACTGACCAGAGTGGGCACAAGCTCATATGCACAATGTGTGCAATAAAATATCTCAAAAAGTGACAGAAATTGGAGTGACAGGAGAAACCTCTCCCAGAGATCCCCAAGTTTACTCCTTGACAAGAAAAAGAGACCAGACTGAAGATCCAGCAGGTCTCCCCTATCTCATGTGTCACACAGACACATTTTATTGTGAAAAACATTTTCAGTTTAAAGCTATTTTGAAATATTAAAGATACTGATCACTTTGTGTAAAAAAATGTAGAATTAGATGTTTTGTAGGAGCACCCAGCATATCCCCCAAGTTTACAACTTCTGTAAGTGTACTTGAAAAACACTGGTTTAAATTAAACATCACATTTTTTGGATGCGAACTCACATTGTCAATGTTGAGGCTTAAATCAATATGAGTAATAGTCATTATTATCATAACACTGAAGGAGTGATGTGGAAGCTTTATGCAAGAATTTTACATCAGTTCTTAATTACCAGTTTTGTCAATATAGAGATGAAATTCTCTTGCAGTTAAGTATTTCTGAGAAGTGCCTGTGAAATACCAAAAAAATACAAAATAGCTGTTTGCCAGCTAGCTCTAGCTGTGCTGTGAGAGTACTTCACAGAATACTTTAAGAGATTTTATAGAAAGACAAAATTTTAAAAAAGAGGGGGAAAAAAAAAAAAAAAAAAGAGTATGTTCTCCTCATTTTATCTGCTGCCTCTTGACCAACAAATTTGCAAGAGGGAGGAGGAAGAGACATCGGTCTCTGGAGTCACGGAACACACCAGGGCTCAGGGAGTCTCCTCCACTGTGGGTGATACCACCTAAAAGGAACTTAAAAGGAGGAGAGGAGCTTTCCAGCCTTGGGATTACACAGCCAGCCTCAGAGGCATGGTGGAAAAGCAGAAGCTTTGCAAAAGGCTTTGGACTAGGTGTATGCTGGCAAGTCCTCCAAATGTGCTGGAGTGGAATGAACAGTGGAAGAAGAGCTCTTGAGTCTGCAGTTAGAATTCTTCACATGGTGGTCAGAAGAGAACTCATTTTCAGGCATTCTATTTAGTTCATCCCAACCATGAACCTAATTTAGAGAGTGGTGTAATTCTAATTTGTTCTCTATCTTACCAAAACCATAGCTCTAAGGATGAGAAAGTGCTGGAGAAAGGGCCCATTGCAGTCCTAGTCTCCAAATGAGCTTGAATTTCTGTGGTGTGGAGTGCTGACAATTACAAATTATTTTACGGGAACTGATCATTAAAAGAGAACACTTAAAAAAATCCCAATTTATTTTAGAGGTTAAAGTGTGACTGGTTGTTTTAATTTGATTGGTAATCTTCAAAGAGGCAATGTTTTAATTTAAGGGTCAACTTATTCTGAAAGGCTAACCAATCATGTAATCTAGATAAGTCTCAGTCTAGAGAGGGTAAAGATGGCTATGCATGATTAAAGTATTCAAAGGCACCTTTGTCAGTTCACTGCAAGCTTTTGGGATGCCTTGAACCATACCAAAGGAACACTCATTGAAGCAAATAGTTTGAGATCTATCATATTAGTACGGGTAGTGAATCCCACTTCATACTAAGAAGTAATTTTAATATGATCATCCTTACGTGATGAGAATTTGCAAAACAGATTAGCAAGGTCTGATTATCTCTACTTCAGAAAACTTGAAATGTTCCATATTAAATTTGCAAGTAACTCTATTAGCTTCTTACAACTTTCTTGCTTGTACTCCCCGTAGTTCTTTTTCTACTAATGTCACTTAATAAAGCATAACCATTCACATCGTTCTGCCTTTAACTAAACACCACAAAGTCTTGTATGCTGGAGAAGAATGTTTTATAAGTTATCTTTCACTTGCTTTCCATTACAAAGTCTTCTTAGCTGTAATATAACATACTGTAATCCTTTTCCCTTGTTATTTTTTTCTCAGAAAGCAAGAATTGTCTTGGAACAACAAGAAAAAAAGCATAGAATTTTTAAGTTCCCAGAAATAGAACTTGATTTACCTTTTCACACCCATAAGCTATTGCTGGCAGCAGACGTATCAGCCCATACCTAAGTGAGTACATACTTTGTCCTCCATCTGTAAGTAATTTTGTGCCCATTGCCCTTTTTCATGTGCAGTGTGCCTCATTTCTGTAGGAAGTGATGGAACAACGGTTTCTTCCTATTTTCAGAAACTAATTAAGAAACTTGATCTCAGCCCTCTGGCTGAAAGTAGAAAAGAATGAACACATGCGGTGGACACTTGCTGGCTGCACAATTACAGCAGTTCGAATCAGACCTTTTGACCAATTAATCTAAGTTCTGGAGCCTCAAAAACTAATTCCAAATCTGCCTCTCTCTCACGAACACAGCAGCAAAGGTGTTTGCCAGCCCTGGAACAAATGCCTGCTGTGATACCCAGAGCAGGATCTGTCTGACACCATGAAAGAGACTAGTGACCTAAGAGGGAAGGAAGGTTTATCTCTGAACAGAAAACACAAGTAAAACAGCAGAATGAAGTCACAGCTAGCAAGGCAATAACCTGAAGATTACCTGGAGTCTTCCCTGTAATTCCCTGGTTTTTGTTTTCAGGAAAAGAAGAGAGGGATAATTTTTGCAGTAGACATGCTTTATATTTGTGGTTAGTTCCAGCAAGCTCATTTTGGAGGCCTGTTAAGGCAAAATACCAACACTCAGCCCCTGATCCCTCCCAGGGTGTGTCTAGAGCTTCCTCCATGGAAGCAGCAAACTTCCAGCTCTTTCACAAGACAATGTAGAAATAAAGCAAGCTCTCCATAAATCAGAATAATGTTCTATATTTGCACATTATGCTGACAAACAACCCGGTACCCGAGACACTTAAATTCAAACTAAACAATGACCACCTCAGCTCTTTGCTACCGTCTTCCTCATAGTCTGGCTCTATGGCTTCAGGAGAGAGAGAAGGTCATGCTTGACCTGAAAACTCTGGTAGTGCAGGCAGAATAAACATGGCCCCTATGAGGGGCTGACCACAGAGGTGCTCAAGCCTAATCTTATGCTTAACTAAAGAATTTAACTTGTATGAGCATGATATACAGAGACCAGGTTCACAGTGGGAGGTGGGAGCTCTCATTGGGCCAACTCATATAATCTGAAAGCACAGAAGAACTTACAGGAGTCCTTCTTCATGTCCAAAACCTCTTTTTGAGGTGAGCTGAAATCCAAACCAGGCTGTGACTCCAAACTGATTGTGCTTTAAATGGCTCCTTGCCAGTGTTGTGTTTGATGCTGGACCTAATTACTGGTCCATCTGATATGGTTCACTGTAAGTTAAAGGAACACTTAGGTTTTAAGGTACCAGACTCAAATTAAGTACTGCAATAACACAAACTCCTTTCTCTAGTGGTCATTTTGGGGACCTCCACCCTCAGTTGACAGAGCAAAATTTGGTACAGCGAACAGTTCATATTAATTAAGGCCATTGATGTAAAAATAACTACAGTTGTATAACTGAGCTCTTCATGTTAGCAAGATTTATCGTGAGAATTATTAACTCTAACAGGTATTTTATCTAAAGCAATGTCCATGAAATAGGATGACCTTTTATCTATTACCTGTTGGGTTTGCAGCATCTATGAGTTCTAGATTGATGAGTTTCCCACCCAGACCGATTTCATTACATGTTCTATTTATATCGCCTTTTTATTCCCCTCAACTGACAGGAGAAAAAAAAAAAGCCAAAAACACACCAAAAAGCACCACCTAAACCTGACATGTTCATGGCATGCAAATGTGATCAGCTAACTACAGTGATTATCAAATGAACAGTGACTCTGGGCCCTTGGACAGAGGAGACAAAGCTCTGAACCTCCCAACCCAACAGGTTAACAGTGTTAAATATTGCATTATTTGTCATTACACATTCATTTAATGCTTGAGGAGATAAGGCTCCAGTGGTCAAAGTAAAGACATCACAGAGATGCTTGTAGGCATTGAAAAGACTGATATTCACAGAAAACTTTAGTTTATGAGACTACAGTTAGGGAAAATGGCCTAAGCAAGCACTGAAAACATTCAAAACACTTCCTGACTTGCAAGGATATCACAGCCTAGGCTGCCACCTAGGAGTGGCACGTGGCAGGCTTCCTCAAAACAAAGACCACCTCTTATTTTGGGCCCTCAAGAAACAGCTGGAGTTTCAAAATGCTCAGCTCCAGGTGGATCCAAAGGATACCACAATCCCATAGTAATCGGACTGAAGGATGCTGAGCCAGATGAATGGCAAATAATGAGAAAAGGTTACTTTAAAGTACAGGATGACTGCCAAATTACATGGTGGCTGCTAGAGCAGAGAGAGAAGCCGTATCCACTTTGCCATGTTCTCCCCTCAGAACATTGCTCAAGTGTTTTCAAACCTCATCTCACAACACCTCTCAAAGTCCAAATAAATTATAGAATACAGCAGTCATACTGTGGTGGAATAGTTTTAAATAAAATCGACTATTAAAATTATCCAGTCTCCTGGAATGTCTTTATTTCCCCTTTGAGCTCTACAAATCACACCTCTCTCTGCTTTCCTCTCGAGCTTTTTACTGAAGTACAAAAAAGCTTCAGCTGGAGAATTATTTGATCCTTTATAGCCCCAAAATTAACTTTTGTTGACTGGCCTCTTAAAAGGCTTCAAACCACAGAAACATTCCTAGACATCTCTACGAAATAATTAAGAATGCTGAAATTTGAACCATCATCATTAAACCCTGGGATCAGCAGCCAGCTGAGGCAACTGAGCATTTCTGTAATTTTTGTAGATTAATGATTTAACACTTTCTATGGGGGAAGACACATCAGGCTGAACCCCTTTGCAGGTAGGGAAGTAGCCTCATGGTAAACACAACCAGAATTTCTTTTCCTTCTTGACAATGTTTTGCTAAACAGTGAAAAATTATGAAAAAAGCCCACCCACCTAAACATAGGTAAAAGTTCAAAAAACCAAAAAAAAAAAAAGTCAAATATTTGCAGAGAATTTGAGCAGCGCGCATACAGTGGCAATATGGAGAGAACTGAGGTACTCAGCGACTTTTTTGCCTCAGTCTTCACCAGAACTTCTCCAGCCCACAGAGAAGTCATGGATGCCCCATCCCTGGAAGTGTTCAAGGCCAGGCTGGATGGAGCTCTGAGCATCCCAGTCTAGAGGAAGGTGTCCCTGCCCATGGCAGGGGGTTGGATCTAGATGGTCTTTAAGGTCCCTTCCAACCCCAATCATTCTAAGAATCTCAGAAGCAACTTGGGAATTTCTAGATCATCCCTGTTTGGCCGCCTGCTCTGAATAAAACACCTTTTTTAAAATACTGCTGTCAAAGAAACTGTTTACTGTATAATCTGCAGCAAAAGCATCTGGCAATTCTAACCCCAACAACTGGCATTAATCTTAGCATTATTTGCAGGTACAGCACCTGTGTGGACAGAGCCTGCTGTTTCACACACACCCCTGTATTTAGCCTGCTGTGTCTTTATTTAAGTGCTTAAATTAGTGGCTTCACATTCAGAAGTTCTGATTACCTAGCAGTAGCTCATGCTGGCTTTTAACTCACTTCTAATTTTGTGAAGGCCCTTATTTCCACACTATTTCTTTTCTTTCTAAGCAACAAATACTAATTTTTACCATCCACACTGGTAGTTATAATCTTGTGCATTGATGAGAGCCTGCTTTGTTTTAAACCATACCCCTGCTCTGTGAGTATAAAACCATGGAACTTTTGGGATAACTGATTACTTCTCCTAAAGGGCATCACAGCTTCAAAGATTTCTCTCTTCCTAGGAGATGAGTAGAATCTGCATAATTTGTACTTCATGACAAAACAACAGCTCACACTCTGAATTAGTAGTGTTGTACTCTGATGCATGTCAGCAACAGCAGTGAAGTGCTGGCTGCTTATTTAACAAAGATAAATTAATTTGTAGCTGTCAGTCATGTTTTCCAGATTTGCTTAGATTCTGAAATTTATTGACAAGCTATAATAACTGACATTTAAATTGTCTGTTCTGTAGAAGCAAACATGAAGCATGGACCTAAAATATGACATTTAGTTCTAATCCCTGCAGCAAATAGAGAAGAGAGATCATTTGCTGCTTCTGTAATTCTTCTACTTAAAATGAGAATTCTCAAATGGTCCAGCATCCTTTTAAAGCAGCATTTGAAGATCCTAAATTTACTTCTTCCTGAAATATTTATATCTATTTCTCAAGTTCCTTGAATGCAGTTGATTTTATTCTGTCAGACAAGTGCAAAAGGCTACATTCATCCCTCTCTGTTCCTATACCACTGGCTCCTTCAAATCCTAATCAGCAGGCAGTGTGATGGTGATGGAGGGGACCTGCCTGCATCCTGTTTGTTGCTGCCACATGGGAATAGGAATTCCAGCTTCTTGTGTGTCACCTTCCCTCTCTGCATGACTGTCCTGGTGCTCACACACCCACAGGGATGGGGACAAAAGGGACAAAACCTCCAGCTTCCTCCACTCCTCCAGCAAGGTGCTCAGGGGGAGGGAGCAGTGCCTTGGGACAGAGTTTTACCCCATGGGACAGTTGATCATAACTCAGCCCTGAGGACACATCAGGGGCAGCTGTACTGTTAAACAGCTACAGTGATGCTGTAAGAACATTCTACAACAAAACTTTAACAGGAAAAAAAACCCAGCAGACCCAAATCCCACAAAATCACAAACCTTTTTTCTTCCTCTTGACACCAATCACCCCCCCCCTTAAGAGGAACAGCTTGGTGAGCTGTCCACCGTCTCGTGTGCCCACCTCAGGCCATGGCCTGCTTTCAGAAATGTCACAACCAAAAGGGAAAAGTATGTTTCTTTGTTATTTGAAAATAAATGCTTCACTAACTGGACCAATAACCCACATTAGAAGTCCATCCTTCCACACTGATTCTGCTACAATCATCAGACTTGAACATACACAACAGGTGGAGGTGCCAGTCTGAAGGGTTTGGCATTGAGGTTTGGGCCAGACAGGCTCAGAGGCTCATTTGCACAACGGGGCTTGAACCCCTGAACAAAGTACTCGGACAAGGCTGTGAAAGCAAATGAAAAAACAATCACAGAAATCCAAATGTTCTTCCTGGATTTTGAACATTTGGGTTTTATCGCAGCCCCAGACAGTACACACAAAACAAAGGGGAAAAAGTCAGGCTAAATTGCCCAGGAAAAAAACCCCTGAAATTAGAACTGGGAGATGGGGGAAGGCTGATGCCTGACCTGCACAATGCCACCCCTCCACCTGTCTGAAAAGCCTTTTTGATGGCTCACCCTTTCAATCCCCCTGATTGCAACTGCCAGCACGTAAAATCAGCCACTTGTGTAAATCACTTCTAGCTGATTATTTTAAAGAGGCTCCACTTCAAATAAGGGGTTAAATCCTCTTCCTGTTGCATGATAACGTTTTTCTTCAAGGGGTTTGATTGGCCTGGTGCTCACACATTCACTCTGTGGAGAAGGACTAGGGCAGTGATTGCAAAAATGACACCCAGCACAGCCCCAGTAAATCTACTATTGTGTCAGAACACAAAGAACAAAACTAGCTCCTGGTTGCCTTAAAACCTAGAAGTAATATTTTCTTTCTTTTATTAGTGGACACATTTTTGAAAAGCAACAACAGCTGATGCTTTAAGTCCTTCACTGGTCCCCTAATGATGACCAACCAGAAAAGCAGAGCATCCTTGGCTTCCCTTCAGGCCTTTTAACTCCTCCAGCTGGCCACTAACTGCTCTGAGAAAAAGCCTCTCTGTGACACATTTGTACACAATACGGATCCTGCAGGTTTCCCTGCCCCACGGCACCGGTTAGGCAAGTGTTCCCTCCATGCACTGGCTGTGTCCTGCCTTACAGGCATGTATCTATGTATTTTTCCCTTTTTGCCAGCTTCTCTGAATTCTATGTTTAATATTCAGTTAACTTTGTAGAAAGTAATTATATTCTGCTCATTCTACACCAGCTGGTATTTACTTCATCCTCCATCAGGCATCAACAGAGCATGGGGCTGCAAGACAGAAACATTACTCTGGCAAGCATAAATATTTCATTTTTCACACCACAAATGCGTTGATGATTTATTAATTAGCTTAAAGGCCTGCTGCTTCTGCATAGCTGAGTAGCAAAATAACTCGGCTATGACGACTGAGAAAGTCTGTGGCTCACATCCCATTGGAAAGCTTTGACCAGCAGCATGTCTGAAGGCTAAAAAACATTTCCAATGGGCCGGCACTAAAATTACCAAGATAAATCTTGGCCATCACAACCTTTGGACCAGCTTTGGGGAGATGCCCTGTCGAATTCCTAGCAGTAGCAGCGCTGATGCCGGCCTCGTGCCGGTTCTGCAGAGGGAACCTGTCTGGCTGCTGTCAAACACATTCTCAGCAGAACTGATACTCTACAGCAGCCATAACACTCAAGCAAGCCAATAAAAAGCAGGAAACTGAGCAGCAGTGTATTATTACTCCTTGGTGTTCACAATTTCAGATCCAGGCTGGCAACCATATCCGTCTTTTTTCTTTAACAAAAAAAAATTTAATATATATCCTGAAATTCTCCTTTACAAATTCAAAGGATCATTCCTATGTCTTAATTTTACTTTCAGAACAGCCTACTTAATTTTGTTTAAAAATTCAATAATTCACAAGTTGATTCTAGCAATCTCTGAATTTTAAATGAAAAGCAGAGAAAGGAAAGATGACTATATCAAAATAACTTGCACCGGTTTTAAAGCATGCTGAAACATCATTTCAGGTCTGGTAAACATGCCAGTGTTTCCATTTCCATTCTGTTTTCTTTCACTTTTAATTAAATTAGAAAGAATAATTCTTATAATCATTGTAATGATTAATTGTCTTTGGGCATGGGTAAAAGTCTGAGCAGGGCTGAAGTGTTTGGGTGGGCAGAGGTTCAAACCAGTGGCTGGTTATGAGTGGCATCCTTAGGAATCAATACAGGGGCACCTCCACCAAGGGCCAAA
This sequence comes from Edolisoma coerulescens, assembly GCA_013397115.1. NCBI lineage: Eukaryota > Metazoa > Chordata > Aves > Passeriformes > Campephagidae > Edolisoma > Edolisoma coerulescens. The sequence goes on along the minus strand of VWZW01000242.1, from coordinate 1,419,875 downwards.
TAAGTGGGGAAAAACACCCAGGGGAGCCTCGAGGAGCTCAGCAAAGGCAATTGCACGCCCTGCACCCTCATCCTGGGCAGCTTCAGCAAGGGAGCAGCCAGCAGGTTGGGAATTAATTATTTCCCACCACTGGGCATCTGCAAGGTTCTATCACACGTGTGGTGCCCAAAATACTGCCCTTCCCTAGGTGAGGGGTACTGATACTCCATGGAGGAGGATGGAGCACACAGCTCAGGAGGGGCACAGGGATCTGGGCTCGCTCAACCTTCAGGCCAGGAGGAGAAAGGGGCACCTGTTACAGTCTTCAACCACCTGCAGAGGGATACAGAGAAGATGGAGCTGACCTTTCTCAGAAGCGATCAGTGAAAGATTGAAGAAATGTTCATAAATCACAGCTGTGTATAAGGTGAGAGGGGAAAAAGCCAAACAGAACAGCATGAAAAGGTTAAGCACTACAGAGGTTGTCCAAAATGTCTGTGGAGTCTCCATCACTGGTGGTCAGTGCAGGGCTGCGTGAACCCCTCAGTAAGCTGACTGTTCAACCCTCCCAGTGGCCCCTTCTAACCTAAATTAGTCAATGATTTAATGAGTGAAAGAACTTAGTGGCAATTGTTATTTACACAGCCTGCTTAATAATGGATGTTATTTGAGGTTTATATCATAGAGCCTTGACCCTATTCCAAAAAGATTTCTGTTTTGTTTCCCTGCAAGGAATTATCTTGTGTGCTCCGAAAAATGATCTGACATACCGAAAACTAGAAACATGTCAGTTCTAAGGTTCTCAAAATGCAGCCTTTGTCCATTTTGGGTTGCAAACATACTTTAAAAGATCAGAAATTTCCATGGAGTTAAGTTCTGCCTGGCAGCTGCTGTGCATGCACACACATCACTTTGACTCTTGCTAAATTAAAGGCTGTGCTTTTCACTGTCTACCCCTCTTGCCTTTTATTCAGGCTTTTTGGTAGAATACTTTAAAAAAAGAAATCTTGAGATTGGTCCTATTAGCAATTTCCCTTTAGTTTTGTTATTTGTCTTTTGCATGCAACCCGAGACCCCAGCAGAGACTTGGTAGGTGGTGTAAAATTGTGCAGCAAAGAGCAGAAAATTTATGCCCAAGAGGGGTGGTGTATGACAAGCCAGGTACACGGTGGAAGGTTTGGAAAGGGATAAAGAGAGGTACCAAAAACATCAGAGCTGGGAATATAGGCTGTGTCCCTGGGTCTCAGTACAGCACTATCTGGTAGAAAAAAAGCTGGTGTGAGGGGAAAAAAAATCATTTCAAAGTCTCTTGCAGACACAGTCTGCCTGAGGTTAAAGACAGAACAAAGCCAGAGTTAGACTCCTTCCCCAGAGCTGTTTTTAAGGTTACTCCTGCTCGCTAGACAAACATCACAAGCTGACACAAGGGAATGAGCACAGGAGACACGGATGCTTCGTTCTGTGCCGGCAGCAGGAGACGGCTGGGCAGGACAGAGGGAGCAGCAGCATTGTCACCGCTGGGCAGTCGTGTGCCACCACCTGCCTGCCCTCCCCACCAGGGCCCAGCAGCACCTGCCTGGCAGCGGGGCTGGCAGCTGAGAACCTTCTCAGAACAAGGACCGGGAGCCAGGAAAGGGCCGGGCAACTGAACCTCGAAAAACAGTGAGGAGAGGCCTTTGCAAATGTGGCAGAATCAGACACAATCCCCTCCTTCTGGAGGATTTCCAAAGCGGGTTATGCCCTCCAGGGGACTCACTACTGCCAGAAAATTCAATGTCCACCAAGACTGGGCACTCAACACCTTCTCTAAAATTTCTTCTTGGCCAGCTCTGGGCCCAGTGCTCCCATTCAGGCTGACAGCAGGGTGGGCTGCCCATCACGGAGCATGCCCAGCTGAGCATCAGGAGAGCTGCTGGCCTGTGCTTCAGTTCCATTAATTTGTGGGAACAGGATCTTTAAGATCGTGCTTATTCCCCACTTTCATAGCCCATATTTTGAAGTAAAAAAAAAAAAAAAAATTGGGCAATATACTTTGCATCAGCATGGTGTTAGCATTAATACTCATCTAGAAAGACCCCTCACAGCTCTGTTTTGACATAACAAGAATTGATTTACATCTGGACCCATTTCTCTTTGACATTTTCTAGCAGCTCCTGTCAAATACTACTTTATATGTTTATATTATTTCACTTTTTTGTGCATCAATAATGTATGCTTTTTATTACCAACCTTAATATTCAGTGAATAAAGGTAGCTTTACTAATTTTTTTCATTGGTATTACAATGAATGCACATGTTCATAAACCTGTGATTGAAAATGCTTTTTAGATGGACAGCAGCCTATGCTTCTGAAACAAGGATAGTACCATCTCAAAAACTTACCCAGAACAACACAAAGATTCAGTTCCCAAGACAGAAGTTTTGCTTTCCGTTTTTTTTTTTTCTTTTTAAAATAATCCTGGCAATTCCATGCACAATAGGGTGCAGAACAGAGGTTGTTATTGTAAGAAAAGAGGCAATGGAAAGTTTCTTGGGGTTTTTTTCCTATCTGAAGAATTCCAGACTTTTGATTTCAAGTTGTGGCACAAAAGCATCTGATATCTCACACATGTTTAAGACATCATCACTCTTCCTGCCAACATTTAGTTAGAAGGCAGAAGGAAACTAGCAAAGGAAATAGGTTTGTTTATTTACTTTTAACCAAAAATATCAATAAAATACGATAATCTGTATCTGAGAAAACTGTCTTTTTACTAGGCAAATCCCTCATCCCATAATGCTTTTTCGAGAGGAAGGTAGCATGGCAATTATCTCCTGAGCACATTTGCCATTACTGTCAATCCTTTGGTTGCCTTACACCTTCAAAATTTTTTGCTTAAGTAAAGAATTCAAAGTTATCAATTGGCACTTTTTTGGGCTGCCTCGAGCATATGTCACTTATTACAATATATAAGGCATTGTAGCTGTGAAATGGAGCACCATAGCAACAAGGGCACGTAGGAGAGGGCTGTTAAACCAGAGGAGTAGGTGTGACAGAAGGCCTGGGGTTTGTCAATAATTCATACTTTATGGCAAGAGGAAATTGATAAAAGGCATTTAAAAAGAGTTAAATCTATTCTATTTCTGTGATAGCATAATACACCCTTCATCAATATGTGAACTAACACCTCTAATAAAGGCAAAAGACACACAATTCAGTAGCTGATCCCTTCAATCCCATTTCCATGCTGTTTCACACAAATCAAAATTAAATGCTCTCCTTGAAGGAGAGGCACTGTAAGTCACTTCCCAGAAGAAGAAGGGACAACAGCCAACACGAAAGGGACAGTAAAGTTCAGCACTCCTGTCTGACCCTGCCTGGTTGTTTCAATGCCACCCTCATCATTCATGCAAATGTTTGGTCTCTCAGAAGTGAGGCTGAGGGGCCTGGGAGTGCAACAGCAATGTCAGCAGTGACTAAATCCTTAAAACCTTTGCCTCTGATATGGCAGGATCTCAAGTCACATTGCTCTGCAGTTGTACAAGGGAGAATTAAAAAAAAAAAAANAAAAAAAAAAAAAACAGTTTTATGGAGGAAAGAAAGGCCACTATCCAAATACAAGGCTTGCAACATAAAACCAAGAACATGAACAACTGGTGTAAACCGAGGGAATCTTACTCAAATATATCACTCTGTTAGCTAGAACTCCCTTTTTGCTTTGATATTTGTTCTGTTTTAAAGTCTTTGATGCATCCTCTGAATATTTTTACAAGTAATAAAAGCCAATATGTTTATTATAAAGGACTATTAAAATATTATTCTACTCTACTGTTCCAATCTAGAATAAAAATAATTTATGTCTTTACTGTAACTTGCACTGTCAAACGGCTCAGAACTCTTTAATCTCAGCACTATCTCCTGTCTTACATTAGAGCAGCACAGCTATGACCATGTGCTAAGAAAAGGATGAAAACCCACCCTGAAGTGCAATCAGATAGGGTAAACACTTCTTTATCCTCAGATTCGGTTGTGAGAACTTTTACCCTCTAAAATTTACTGCATGTAAAACTCCCTAAATCAAGCCTGGTTTGTCCCCTTGCATGGAGGTCAAATACAGAGGTGTATTTCCAGGTGTCATGAAAGCAGCTCTTGAGGCCTCCTGTAATTCCAAGTTATTAATGATTTCAAGCAGCATCCCAAAGTTGAAAAATAGTCACTTTAAGGTCTGTAAGAGACAAAGGCATGTGCTCTGCAAAGTGCTGGCCTGGGCCTGACAAGGTACAGACGGGCTCTGCACAGGTTCCTTGAGTTTATTTCTGAGGTGCAGCTCACCTGGCACACGGGACACTCAGATACACCCAAATTGCAAATCCTGGGATTACTACTGAGCCCACTGGCCATCCATGCAGGAGCAGGAAAAAGACACCGGGTTTTGTTGGTACAGGAACCACACAACAACGCTACATGAACCATGTCCCTATTTCCTGTCTCTCAAAGGTCAGGAATTTCCTGGGAGTTTTACAGAAACAGGGAGTTAGAGAACAAAGGCTGGCACTTTACAAAACCCTGGTGGTGGTGGTCACTGCAGCTGTTTTCTGCAGGTGAATCCTGCCAAATACTCAGCATGGGGAAAAGGGGAAAGGCTCCAAGGCAAAAAAGCAGAGAAATCATTTTGGTGTATGCGGAGTCAGCAAAACACTCCATCTACAACTGAGTTTAGAAATGAATTGACCCAAGTGACACAAGTCAAGAAGAAAGCAGTTTCATTAGTTGTGCTTGCCCAGGGGTTCCCTTTGGGACCAGGGCAGACCTGCTCCTCTGCAATTACCCAGGGTCTCCACCACGCCAAGGGGAACAGGCAGTGCATTACCCCGCAGCACCACCCAGCCCGTCTCAGCACAGGGAAGGACCCAGCTTTAACACAGAAAGCTTTTTTGGGCTTGTTTTAAAGTTCTGCATGAAGCTACATTTCGGTAAGTTCTAACTGCACACCAGCCATGCAGACTTTCAGAAGCAGCATGCTAGAACACACTGTGCTGCTGAAAAGCTACCTGCTGTTTCAAGTATCTCCTTACTGCCTTGCTTTGCTCTCCTGAAGATGATCTTAATGGCAAATACGCTTTTCTTTTTCCTAACATAACAGCCAAGAAGTTCTACTGACAAGGGTTTTACGAAAGCCTAAAGTTGCAGACGCTCCTGAGAGGAGTAATCCATGTTTCATTCTTAGTTTTTTATTGTTTACTGTTTTAAAAGCTACAGAAAATTACCTTGAAATTCTTGCCTGAAGAATCAGGAGAGCTTATTATATTATGTTCTGACAGAATGGAGTACAATTGTCTCCTTCTTTGCAATTTTTTTTCCAAATAAATGTATTTTCTTCCGTTTCTCCTTCTATATGCATTTATGATATTTTTCCATAGTATTTCATGTTCAGCAAGACTGATAACTTTCTAGCTATTTTTTGTAGCCCCCTTTTATTCACTGCCAAATTTCCATTTAGATTATGTATTTTTGCCTTTTTATTGGAACAAATGGCAATAAAAGCATATTTGATGTAGTGTTTACATCCAAATATAAATAAGCATCAGTAACTGGTCATGAATTTCTCAAGCCCTACAGCAAGAAATGAAAATGCTGCATTGTTTCACCTAGCTGGCTTTGTCTGTAGGGGGGATGGAGACACAGGTACAAACCTGGATCCTGGGGTGGTGGGATGGAAAAATCCTGGGGTGTTATGAGCCTCACTTTGTCCCACAGAACTGCCCTGGCTTTGGAGAAGCAAACCATTCCTTAGCAACCTCACCAGTTCCTACAGAGCCAAACATCTCCAGTTCCACCAGGAACAGAAGCCTTCCTTGTCCCAGAGAGTCACAGGGCTCTTGGGCGAGCTGAAATCCTCTGTTCCTCAATGGGTAATGTGGGGGGGACACATTTGGCTCAGACCTTCAGCTACTGAATGACTCAGCAAACAATAAAATGTCTCTTATCCAAGAACGTGAGAAATGAATGCCTGCCCAAGGTAAAAAACCAGCTCTGGAAAGCAAGAATCCCAGTCTGCTGATTGCTCCTGATTTTTGGTCACCTGTGACCTCCAGCGACACTCATACAATCTGTGGAATAGGAACAGAGTGTGATAACTTCCAGAAGCAGCTGTCATCATAAGCCAAATTCTGCCTGATCACCTCCATGTTTTTCACAAGGATACTCAAACTGTTTCCTTGCTAATCATCCAAATGCTGGTGCTGGGGAACACTGAATTCTCAGTTATGTCCTTAACAGCAAATGCTCATTTCTTCAATAGTTTTTTTAAATACACTCCACCCCTACTCCTCCACCAGAAAATCCCACAGCAGAGAGCTTAAAAACCTACACTTTTTAAAGTTTCACTGTATGTAATAGAATCATTCATGCTTTTTTTCTTTTTTTTTTACCTTTAGTAATCTCGCTTTTGAAAAGGACAACCAAAAGATGTAAACTTTCCAAGAGCTGAAAAAGATCTCTTCACATGAGTGTCCTTTTTTTGCTACAGAAAGGGAGAAGGGTTAGCAAAGCTGCAATGTAGCAACAGAGGATGAAAATGGGTGAGTGGATAAAAATAAGCAATGAGGAAGCGTAGATATCACTTACTGCACACAACATCAAAATAGAAAATGTGTATATTTGTGCCTATGCCTTGCCAAGGTTTGCTGCGAGGAAAGCATTCAATATTGAAGCACCTCGAGATATAATTTCAAATATCGTGTTGAGAAAGCCACACACTCAAAAAAAAAAAAAAAAAAGAGAGAAAGCACCCAAAAGAATAAGCATGAGAATTGTCTAATTCAAATATGTCAAAATGGTAACAGCCTCGAGCACCCGGGGGGAAGGTGAGCAGGGAAGAGAAGTGTTATCACTTCTTGAGGTGGGTCTGTTGTTTGCAGCCCCTGAGCAAAGGTGGCTGGTTTGCCTTCTCCCAAGCCAGGGCAGGCGATGGGCACAGCTCTGCTGCTCTCTGAGTGCCCTGCAGCACTACCACACTCTGCTTCATGTGCCATCTGGCAAATAACCAAATACTGGTCCCACGGGCTTGCAGGCAAGGGCTGCGCAAGCAGAGCTCTGCAGAGGGGGCCTGGCAGCCCCAAGGCAGGTAGGAGGTGAGGGGCCAGGCTGTCGGACCGCATCACACACCGCAGCCACAGCTTGTGCCAGGCAGAGCCAGCCCGTGCCATCCTCACTGGGAGCACATGGAAGCAAAGCTGAATACTCCACAGATCCTGGCTTAAACAGCAGCAGAGGAAAAGGAGACCCCCCAGGGATGCCCAGAGGGAGCAAGCACAGAACAAGAAACTCCCCATTTAGCCACATTTGGAACAGCAGCTCATTTTGAGGTTTAGCTCTTGCTGTTGAGTGCAGAGCTACCAGAAAGAGCAAATGATCCTGAGTTATCTGACCCCTGGGCTGTGCCCTGCATGGGCTCTGAGGGCTCTGCCAACAGCTGGCTGGAGACACAGCTCACTGCCACTGAGTGTTCAGCACTGAGAGGTGAGCAAATCCTAATTCTGACAACCTTGAAAGGTGCACTATTCTCTATTTCCCCAGCTCTCACCACTCTGGGAGGAAAGGATTTAAACCCATTAATTGAAAAAGAGAAAATAATAACATTTTCTAGCAATAGTAGAGTGAAGAAACCACCTTTTCACTGATGTTGATCCTGCACATGTCTATTAACTTTACTAAAGAGAAAACACAGATGTTTAAGATAACAGCACAGCAGCTTTTCTGTCTGTTGTGCTCCAACAGCAGTGGGAATTCCCCTCCACGCCTCAACTTGCAGAGCTCTGGCTGTGAGATGCTCCTAGGGTAATGTGTTGTAGCTTGGGAATCTGGAAATACTCTTCTACTCTTTGAAGGTTGGGGGAAAAAAAAAGGGGGATACCATAAGGAGAGAGAAAAATAATGGCAGGTTGACATGAGGGAATAGGCCATTTTCACAAATTTTATCTGCAGCAGATAATTTTCAAACGTAAACCCCATTCAGCGAGAGAAGAAATCAAATAGAAATGCACCATAGAACATATTCCCTGGTCTCTCCTCAAGAGGAGGGAAGAAAGTATATTAAATCCACTTGAAAAATCTGTAAAAAATATCATAGCTCACATGCTCTGTGTGTGTGGCAAATGTACACTGGGTTTTTCAAATGTTTGTTTGTTATTCAGAAAACATTTGCCAGACCACTCATGTGTGTATCCCAGCTCCCAAATAGGAAATGTGCTCTCAATATGACTACATGCATACAATTCAGCAAAAATACTCAGGCAATGCAGGTATCTTTGCATGACATGCCCAGGCTGCTCAAAGCAAAGCTCATATAGAAAATTACCATGGTTTGTCCCAGGCTGTCATCCAGTGAATAAGCTGGCTGAGACCTGCTGAGAAGGGAAAATGAAGCAGGACAGTTTGGAGGGAGCCTGGCACCAGCCAGCCAGGCCCTGAGCTCTCAGGGCTCAAGCCGCTGCTCATGAGTGCAGGGTGACTTTTCACACAGCTTTGCAGTTAACCCCACAGTTTAAAAAAAAAAAAAAATTACTGGCTTGAACTCAACATACCCACAGCTCTGCAGGGCTTCTCCACAAGAATATCAGATAAAGTATCTCCTGTAGCCACCACTCTGCTATTTTTCACTATTTGCTCCCCTTTTCTGACCTTCAGTGAGTAAATTAGAGTTATTTTTCTCCCCACTATTGCATTTCAAGTCCAAGCATGCTATGGAGCTAACACATTTACGGACACTCTCTGAGCTGGAATCTCTCCATTCCTATACTGAGTCCAGTGGGGCTGTGAATAACTCGCAGCACACAACGCATTAGTGTCCAGAACCCAATGGACTGGGCATCACCCATGTTCCTACAGGCAAGGCAGATGGAACAGGGGGTTAGGTGCAAGGGGATCCACTTCAAGGACTCCGGGATGTGCCTGCAGTGTACGAGAAGGGATACAACCCCACCAGGCTGGATTTCCTAAAGTAAATAAATATCTCCCCTGAGAAACTGCAATTTGGTCTCTGACCACCCAATTTTTAATCATTTTGTTCAGTCATTTGTCACTCACTTGATCAGGTTGCTCAAAGCCCCATCCAACCTGACCCAGAACACTTCCAGGGATCAGGCATACACAGTTTCTCTGGGCAGAGGGTAGCACCCCATCCAACCTGACCCAAAGGAGGGTTGCATTCTATTCCCTATCCAAGCCTGGATCAAAGTTCATGTATGTATAATAAATTGCTTTTTTAATAGACCAACTGGATTTGCTGGAGAAAAATCTTGAAGCTGAGTGACTTAATTCAGTTTGCAAACAAAAAAAAAAGTATTATTTTGTGTTTAGAAGGCAGAGCTTTGTTGGGTGAAAGAGATACATGCCAAACTGTTTTAGTAAAGCTGCTGGGATGCACGGGAAAATTGGCCCTAATGCATGTTTCATTCAGTCCCTGATTTATTGCTGTTTGTTTACATTTCTCCAGCAACTCAAAATGCACTTAAGTAGGAAAAATGTTTAAGAAGATTTGCTCTACTCTTTACTACAGCAGGCTTTCGCATGGCCATTACTCTAAGTCAATTATTTTTTGCTTCATTGTCTTTGACTGGGCTGGACTTCTCTGCTCAGTCAATGAAAGCTGTTACAGAGCTGACAAGAAATTTCCCAGCTGAAAAACACACCGAGCGCCAGTCAAACTCACTGAGCAAGATCCCTATTTCATCAGGAAGCCACTGTGCCTCTTCACAGCAGAGAGGCTTGACTGAGGCACGAGGTCTCCAACAGGCCCTTGGCCTCAAACTACATTTGCCTGCTTTTAAGGCATCTCACCCTAAGTACCAACCATAATTCAAGAGGATTTCCAAGTGCACTGTCTTTTCTGGGTTGTTGAAGTGCGCTCTCATTTTTTCCTGTGTGTGAAAGGAGAGCACCTGGCTTGTTTACTACGGCAAGAAAGCAGAAGCCATCACCAGCAATCCTCCTGTAGACGGTGAGATTTGAAGCAGGAAGCACACAGAGGTGACCCATTCAAGGTACACATGGAAAAACAGTAAAGCTGGACAGCCATTGGCTGCAAGAGAGGCTCTCAAAACCCTCTTCAAAGAAATTAAATACCTGCTTGCTTTCCAGAATTTTCCTTGGAGATACAACCTGTCAAGTAATTTACAGAGCAGAGCCACCTCTATGAGTCTTCATCATTCAGAAATTATTTACATTAAGTATATGCTGCTTCCCACTGAAAGTTCAGGGTGTCCAAACAGATCAAAGCTGGATATGAATCAGAATTTTTACCAGTTCTTAGAGTCCACTTCTCTGTCTGTTCATCCCTGTGACCTCAGTCATTCACACGTGAATACCACCTGTGCCCTTCTGATTGAAATGAATACGACCATAAATTCCTTCCAGCTTTATGGCTGATCTGCAGACTTTACTGAACTTTGCCACTTGCACATCTGATGGGTTTCGCCTACACTTCCAGGAACTCCAGCCACATTTCCCAGTCTCCATTTGTCCAAATTTGGCTTGGACAGAACCATTTCTCTGTACAAGTTAAAAAAAGGAGTTCCTATGCCCTAAGGTAAGAATTTTGTCAAAGCACAGATTTTTGATATAACTTTTTAAAGCTATAAAACATTCAAGAGACTGACAGCTCCAGACTGCATTTGTTTCAGGAGAATAACTCACAGAAAAGTTACAAAGGTTGCTTCTAGGCATCTAGTTTATATTCTAAACTTGATTTACCCCGAATGGTCCTTTGTAAGCCATTTATGTTTCCCATTTCAAATGGAGCAGCTACAAATTCTTCTGTTATCTAAGCATGTCAGAAATGAAAATTAGATTGTTTTTTGCATTCCTTTTATCACACCAGCTCGATTCCATGCCACACATGAAAGCTTGGTCTCTGCTTTCTTCTAGCCAGAAGCATTTAATCCTCTTAATGGGTGACTTACCCGACTTACTTAGTCTGGTCAGATAGGAAATCATCTGCACAGCCAAAGAATTACAAGTATGGAACAACACTGCATGAAATTACCTCAAGGATTTCCATATGGATCTTGCTGTCTACAAGACTATCCTACCTAATAAGCCCAGGGGATTCAGATAACATATTTACAAACCCTACCTTCATTACTTTTTTTTTTTTTTACTCTTTTCCTTTCCTCATTAAACAAGACAGATACCCAATTTGAAGTCACTGGTAACAGCTAAAAGCAACTTTTGTAGGCTTTGTAGCAAGTAGGAGTGACAAAAACACCTCTTCTATCACTTCCTGTAGGTCAATAAAATATAACACGATGAACCATCTGCTGCTTGTATAATGGGTAAAGGCTGGAATAACACATCAGAACTAATCTAGTCTTTTCAGGGTTATCCTCATGAGTTTTAAATGTAACCTCCCACTGGCTACATGAAAGAGCTGACTTAGCTCTGGAATAGATGAAGTCACTCTCTGTGCTAACAATTTTATCTGCTTCCATTCTCACCATAACCAACACATCAAGCAGTGAAAAATATAAATTAAATTACCAAAATTACCTTTAGACATTCCTCACAAGTCCCCAAAATAGACTAGTATTTTAGCAACACACCCAAAGAGGTAAAAACAGGGAAGAAATAACACTAAGGGTCAACCCTTGCATTTGGGATTGCTCACATCTGGGAGCAAACCTCTGAGAGTAACAAGTCAGGGGGCTCATCTGCTGCACAGAGGCAGCTGGGGTGGGGAGGGTGGGCTGTGAGGAACAAGGAGGGGCTGAAGGCCCCTTGGCTGTGCTGCAGGGAGCTGCAAGCCCTTGGCAGGGGCACACTGTGGAGCAGGTAAGGGACAGCCCAGCCTCCCATCTGGTTCCTGGAGGGCCAGCTGGACACGGGATAACACCGAGGCTAACACCCATCCCAGACAGCACTTAACCAGGTAAATGTGGGAGCAGCCCAGCACCCTGCTGTGGAAACAATCACCTTTGGAGAATCTGTCCCTGCCCAGCTCAGGGGAAGCTCCCACCAGCTGCTAGACATGATTATTCCTTGCCTCTCCTCACGCCATGAGGCTCTGCAGAGAATGCAAAGTCTGCAGAGAGGACTGATGGGATTTTCCACAAGGCTTTGTAACACTGATCTCTGCCTTTCAGCTGGTGCAAAAACTGAAACACAGGAGATTAAACTCCTACTGTTCAAATCTTACGAAGGATAAGGGAGAGGGTTTAAAAAACAGAGCTGTAATGCAAAAGGATGGATTTAGACATCCTAACTTACTCAGTAGTAGAAATTACATTTAATTAAGAAAACAATAACCATATTCAAATAGCATTAACTTTAAACCAACTAAATCCACAACATATCTTCAGCCTAATTTCTAAATACTATTATTTAATTACTCTATCCCTTCTGATATCAACTTAAGCAGAAAATTTACTCTCTTGAGGCATGTTGAACAAAGGCTCAAACATTAGCATCAGTATCTCCTTGTTATTTCCACGATTATCTTTTTTCATTCTAATCACTAAATACAGTTTAGAAGTGGTACTTTCTTTAAGTCTTAACTTGCTTTGAGTTTTTCACTTCAGCTGAAATTTAAAAAAAAATACAAGGAGCATTAGTCCAACAAGACAAAACTAACACAACTTCTCCCATCAATTTACAAACTAACAAACCAGCTACAGTGAAAAGAAAGTGAAAACCCTGCATATGTAAATGTTGTAAGTCACAGGGGATTTTTTATTGTTAGTGGGTTTTTTGTTTGTTAGTGTGGGGTTTTTTTGTTAGTTGTTGTTTTGGTTTTTTTGGGTTTTTTTTTTTGTTTTCCTTCTGTGTTTCATCCCCTGTACAACAGCAGGGACACACTTCAGCTGGAGGCAGCCTGGTAATCAACACTCAAACTGTGGCTTGCTAAAAGGAGAAATACTCTGACTGCTCTTTCAGGGACATTTCTTCTGGTAATTCTTTATTTGCTTCCTCATATTGGTAGCTAGACCTAAAGTAAAAATATTTTAAATATTCTATATGTTTGTGGTTTTAGCATAAAACAGAGGGATTACTATATTTCTCTGTGTTTTCATTAAAAGCTATTGTCTGAGGTCTTCTGGGGCTGCTTGGAACTTAAACTGAGGACACTATTGAGATATTTCAGGGTTTTATGAACTGTCAAAAATGCTAAGTGATAAATGCAGCTTTTTAAACTCTTCATTTTTCAGAGCTCACACGTCCCAGAAAACAGACATTAACAGGAAAGTTTGTACAACAAATCATGGCTTAGATTGATAAATACAAAATCATTCAAAACCCATCAGTGAGCTCTCCAGAACACCAATGCCAATATAACACAGTTCAGTTGCTGAATGAAATTTGCCTGAGCTCAGAGGGGGTGATCTCGTGTGCATGCAGATTGACAAACCCACAGCAGTGACACGCCTCTGCCAGGGAAAGTCCTTTACAGCTCTACATGTGAAGTGCCACACACATCTGGCAACAGTCCCACTGCAGGGAAAAGTGAATAAATAAATGCTTCCACCTTAACAGAAGATTATAGCCCTCACAAAAAGCAGACCTGACCTATCAAGAAGAATGAAGACAATGACACAAATCAAAAGCACTGGCAACCTGGTGTCCCTGTGTCACCCTGCTGCAGCCAGGTGGCTGCTGTCACCAGAACTGACGTGGTCCTCGTGCTTGGAGCACGCTCTGAACATGGCTGTGACTTTGGACTAAATTCTGCATGCCAAGGGAAGGACGTCTTCTTCCTCACTGTCACTTTACTGTTAGACCCTGTCTTTAAGCTGTTTAATCCACCCAGCTGAGGGACATTGATCTGGTGTCTCATGCTGACCTCCACATTTTCTCAGTATCCCTTGTTCTTGCCTGCAATTAGATATTTCCCATCCCTTTGCCATCCAGAACATCCTTCTGCCTTACATGGGACTGTCACACATTCCCCATGAGCCTGCTGTGCCCTAAGGCATTACTCCCATCCCAGGGAGCTGGAGGGTGTCAGGAGGGTTCTGCCCTCAAAGCAGGGACACATTTTTCAGCAACAAGAGTCCCTCACTATTCCTGTCACTGAAAACATTTAAATATTCTTCAAGAGAGTGATATGCTGTCCACAAATCACTGTGTTTTCCCTTGGAGTACACAGAAAGAGTGGTTCAAAGCACACTAAAGTGCAGTTGTGTGCTAAGGCTTAAAATACCCAAGTCCCCAGCATTTTCCTAACTACCCACACTGACATTAGAAGCTTCTTCCCAGCTCACAAGTTGGGGTTTTAAATAAGTGTTCTAACTCTTTAGTATTGATGAATATTATATATCCTCATAATAGAGGTATGTGGCTATAAATCAGGAGCAATGTGCAATCCAAAGATTTCTGTTACTGAAGTGAAATGTCACAGAAATTAACATCTCGGGGCATCCCAGGCTTAGCACATGCATCAGCCCCAGCAGAGTCTAAAGTTTGCCAGAGCTCAGTCAATCAATCATCCATGTACATGGAAACATGCACCTACCTCATCTGCAAAAACTGGGCTGAGATCACATGCACAGCATCCCACCTTCACCCAGACAGATCAGGAACTAAATATATTTGTTTCAAAGTCAAAAGAAACAGGGAAGACCATCATCACGTGGTGTTTCTTCCCATGTGTAAGCTCTTTGTTTTACCAGTTGGTTTTGCAGGATCCTCTTCTGCTGTCACTTTTGCTCCCAAAGCTGCTTTACCCCACTTGGCCAAAATACCCCCTCACTGTATAACCTACTGCTTCTCCTGGGCAGTTTAGGCCAGGTTAGCTTTTCTCCTCTCACTCAGCTGAAACATTGAGCATGTATAAGCCACATAATTCAGGATTAATCATTCCACTCTGAAAAATGCCATTGACTTCTGCTCATTTCTTCAACATGTTTTTACCTGAGGGCTAAGCAAATGGTAATGGCCAAGGATAGCTTTATCTGGCAGATAAAGGGCACTTTGGAACTCCAAGGGTATTACACAAAAGTGTTCCAATGGATTTGAAGAAAACAGACCAATTAACATACATTTATTTCTGACTTCAATAGTTACTTCCCATCCTCCATTAATTATTTCTTATTTTTACAACCTCATAAAGAAAAATAATGCAGCTTGATTTTTCCGAACACAGCAACAAACCACCTGCAACCCTCCCAGGGAGAAGTCTGTGCTTTCCAGAGCTGGCAGGTGCAGGCAGTGAATGTGACACGAAGCTCAGGCTGTGGAATGTGCTGGAGAGCGAGGCCTGACAGCCAAGTGCTGCCTCCATCCTCAGCATCGCTGCCTTTCCTCCTGGTGCTGCTCACAGGCAGCTCTGGCACTGCCTGACCCCTCTGCAGCCTGTGTTCTGCACAGGAAAGGCACAGCAACAGGCACTACAGGCTGGATTTACCATCAGGATATGCAAACCACTGCCTTAAAGTGAGTTGCTTCAGGATTAATACTGCACTTCTCCAGACAATTGAAGCAGCAAAGTAAACCTGGCTTTGCTGGCTGCAGCCTTCGTGCTGAGCCCGGTCGGGGAATATGAGCCACAGCCCAACAGGTGAGGGAAATGAGCAATCTGTGCTGAGGGAGAGGGGCTGCTCTGGAAACGAGGAGTCGGAGGGACACAGGGTGGCTGAGCCAGTGCTTAGCCCTGGGGGGAATTGCATGATACTCTTAATGGTTTTCTATCACATTTAAAGTAAATTAAACAGGAGTTTTCTCTTTCGAGCAAACTCTGAATGACCACATCCCAAAAGATACACAAATTTTCCCAGGAAGAACTTGGGTGAGGACAGCACATAACCACTCATGCAAGGCCAGATTTCTGAGGGATACCCCTTCACAGCTTCTTTAAGAAATCAAACTTAAATATTTTCACTATTTTCCTTGAGCTACTCAACCCTAAATCTACCTGCTACAAAAAAAGGCACTGCCTACAGATACTGCAATATAAAACCAGACAATTTGCTCACACACGTGAAAGCAGCACACTCTTGAGTGGGACAGACATTTCAGAGCCATGCAGTTAAGGGAGCAGCTAAAATACACACAAGGGCCTCGGCAGGAGCTGGTAACATAACTCTGAGAAATGCTATGTGCTCTCAGAACATTATCTCATGGCTTCAATGGAAACTGGGCACTCAGACCTCTTCAGAGCCTCTTAACCAGTCAAAGACCAAATTGAGAATTTTTTTATACGTGCTTTGAAGAAGAAATGGGAAAATATTACAGGAGACTACTTTCTTTGCATTAAAAAGACCTCTTACAGGCATTTGCCTGAATCAATATGTGAGCCTACAATAACTGGTCAAGCAATTCCAACAGATCAAAACTGCAAGGAAACAAAGACAATCAAGGCAGCAGCTTAAAAATAAAGTCTCTCCTTTCCTCTTAGGGGAATAACATTTTTTGTTACAGAATTCATACAGCTTTATTTTTTAACAAAATCTCCCACTCCCAACAGAAACTAAAATGCTTATTTGGGGATTATATTAAATTAGTTAGTTACTTACAGTGTTTGTCTTCCCCCTTTTCCTCCATCCCATCAAAAAATAAAAGAGAAATTTCTTTCCTGTTTAACCTGAAGTGTATTTCTATTCTGAGAAAACTTTGACAAAAACAACCCAACCCCACCACCCTCCAATGCCTATTTACAGCCATATATTTCATAAACCAAATGAGACAATACCTTTTCTGGCTCAATCCAGGGAGAAAGAAGCTTCCTCACAGCAAAGAGGAGCCCCAGCACAGCAGACCAGACTGTCTGCTGGCTCAGGCATTTATGACCCTCCTGGCCTCGCACCTTGTTCCCTCGTTAGGGCTGATTGGTGCTTTGCAGCTGAGCCTAATTAAGGCTCACAAGGCCCAGGTGTGAGGGCAGCTCCAGTGCTCGCTGTCCCCTGAGCCTTGGCGGCTGTTGCCATCCTGGGGAGCGTGAGCTCCCATGTTGGATGCCGGGTTATGGATATTGCCATCTCCCAGCAAGTTTTGAGCCTGACCTGGCACCCTTCTCTTACAACACAGACAGGGGTGGCCTCCTGAAAATGAGGCAGAAGATCGTAAAAATGTAGATCTGCTTTAGCACTTACTCCAGTTTGTGATTTCAAAAGCAATGCGGTTCCCTTACTTGGGAAGCAGAAAACCTAGAGACTACCAGGTCTCTTAAAAAATTCATGTTGTTTTCATGCCTTTTTCCTTTCTCCATAATTATTGATTATCTTAACATGTGGTTCTGTTCAGAGTCTGGCACTCCTGTAAAGTTGATGGGTCTGCATTGAAAACACCAAAAGAAAAGCTACAAGAAAGGAAAATGGGGAAATCTCATATTACTTGGCTTCCCCACCTACAGTGCAGCGTGCCCATGAATCCACTGGCATTTTACTTGTTTCTCTTCAATATGCAACTTCTACATTTTACATAACACACCAAAAAAAAAAAAAAGTAATTTATTTTGTTTGGAGTTTGCTTTTATATATGCTTCTGATTTTTTTTTTTTTTAACTGGAGAATGAGACTTACATTTCTGAACATATGAAGAGGGGAAATGCCTCAGCATTAAAAACACAATGGGAACAATTTTAAAGCTTATAATTTCCATTAAACACTTAGATACATTCCAAATCTAAATGAGCTGCTGATGAGAGCTGGTTTTTGTGTTATGTGACAGCAGAATCCTGAGATCCTTGTTCAACCATGACTTTCACTGAAATTTAGGAAAAAATTATCCGAGCCAAGACACCAGGATTCAATCCCAGAGATTTCTCTGCAAGGCCCTACGGCCAGATTCATTCTTGATTTAAATCAGACCAGCAGAACTGAAGTCAATAAAATGCCACTGATTTATATCAGCTCATATTTATTGCTATAGCACCCATGCTTACTTCCATGCCCCCACTGTAATCATTTTCCACCGTTCATTAGGTGCATATATAAAAGCTGACAGAAAGCACAAGCCAACTGACTGCTCTTTGCAGAGCTCCAAATGTCAGATTTTCCTCATTTGCAAACAAGGTCCTGATCTTACTAATGCCGGTGGAAAAAAGAATTCCTACAACTCAGCCCCCATGCTGCTCCATTGGGATAAATGAGATAAAAATCAAGAACTGGAACACGGAGCTGCTGTGAGCTTTACTGTTTGCATTGCTTTGAGGTGTGACATGCAGGGAATTTTGGGGCTGGCACTTTCTGTGTTGTCTCACTGGTAACTCCAGTTGTATTTAATAACGTGAAACCTCTTAGTGACATTTCTAGACAGATTCCCTGTTATTTCCTACTCAGTTGCTTTGGTTTTTTTCCTTTTATCATTGTTCTGCAGAGATGCTCAAAACTAATTTGCATCAAAACGCCCGATTATGCCATTATTTATGGAAAATTACAAATCCCTACAGTGTCCAAATACAGAACGGGGGATGCCTGGCTGCGTTCAAGCAAGTGGTTTGCTGAAAACCAGTGGGGCAGCTGTGAAGTGAAACCCCTGACAGGCCTTTGGTTCAGCTCTCAGAGCGCCTTGGTGCTCCAGGGTAGATTCCTTCTGGAAGGAAGCCCCGTGATGGCTCCATGCCACAGGTCACGCAGCCCAGGAGGCCCTGTCACCTCACCAAGGCTCTCTCAGTACATCCCTAATGCTTCTTCCTTGCACAAAGCTTCAAACCACAAACCCTAGAGGCATTTATCCTCAGGGACCAGATTATCTTTCATCTGGTACGAACCTCCCCAAGATATGCAAAATATCAGTAGGTAACAACCTGCATGAGTTGTTTTGGTCAACTAAGCCACTCCTCTGAAACTGAATTCCTGCTGGCATAGATGTAACCACTCTCCTGTGAGCTTCTAGGTTCCTTCTCCAGAATCTCCACTGAAACTCTGACTCAATTCATTATGTCCCTGGTAACATCATAAACAACAGCAAAAAAATCACTTTCAATCTACAAAGGCAGCGTGGGAATATCTACCCAGCTAAGCTGCTTTCTTTCATTATCCTAGTGGGTTGTAACAGTTCAAAGATATAATTTTACATGTTGATCATTTATCTTTTACTCTGGCTTCTGCTAATTTTGAAGGAACAAGAAGTTGTACAAGTATAGTGTTATGATTCTAATCTTTCTTCCCTTTTTTTGTTTCCTTTGTTTTCCTTTCAGAGATACTGCTGGAGCTTCATTTAAAACAGGGAGATCTTGTCTTGTATCCTACTGCTGCACAGAAGTGCTCTCAACTATGCATCATGCGCTGTGCCATTTAATTTCTTAGGCATTTAGTACTTTAAATAAATGGAACAAAATTCCAAAAAGTGACTTTCAGCCTGAAAGTAGTCTTACTCACCTGATGGAATCATCTTTCACATGGGCTGAAGCACAAAACCTTTGGTCAAAATTCATGAAATATAAATAACCTTCTGAAAATGTCTTTTGTTCCATGCTAGCCCGTTTTTACATGAGCACATCCCACTGAAAGATGAACAGATAGTTTGTAAACGAGTGAGTCAATATGACTGTGAGAGAGATGACTATTCTGGTGACTAAATGAGGTAAAACATGGGAGGTCAAGGGAAGCCTGAGTGTGAAAAGTCTTTCCTCCCCTTCAGTCCAAGTAGTTTAGATTGAATGAAAACTAC
The DNA here is from genome assembly GCA_013397115.1 of Edolisoma coerulescens. Taxonomy (NCBI): domain Eukaryota; kingdom Metazoa; phylum Chordata; class Aves; order Passeriformes; family Campephagidae; genus Edolisoma; species Edolisoma coerulescens. Next base: position 1,400,314 of record VWZW01000242.1, on the reverse strand, counting down.
AGCCCTCTAGGGGCATTTCAGTATGTGGGGCTTGATTCTGATGAAGTAAATCAGAACAAGGATGACATAATCCAGCCCTTTGTACAGCAGCAATTACCTGCCAGAATTTTGGACCCGACTGAATTTCCACTGGAGTTACACTGATTTCATTGACTTTGTCATTGATTTCAACTTGACTTGAATCAAGGCATTCATTACCGCCTTGAGATATTATTAAGTTGCTGTGTAAGTTTCTTAAAAGTTAAAAAACTTAAAGAATATCATCTGAGCACAACAGAGCCAGGCTGCTCTTTGTTCTTATTCAGATATGTATCTCATGTTTTTTAAAAAACTTCACTGCTTGCCTTATTGATGTCTTCAGGCAAGGAATAGAATGTATTAAGAAGGGTTGAGTTTAATTTGTTGATTTGTTTGAATGTCCATATCAGTACTGCACTAGATTAAAAACCCCATACATACAACTGTGTGCTCCAGCACCTATATTAAATAACACTTTTTTATTATTAGTCAGTACCTCTTGTAAATGTCAAAACTTTACAGCTGTCACAGTCAACTTACGTGCAGAAACTTCTGGCTGAAATTTTGCAGTTCAGTATTGTTTGTCTGAAATGGAAAGAAATATATGTACTCTTAATTTAAAGATCACATGCTTGAATACCCTCTATTTTGTAGGTTGTGAGACAGCTTCTATTAAAGTTTTTTCCCCAATAAATGTTCTTGATAAAGAAAGTAAGATTAAAATACAGAAGCTTAGATGAGAACACTCATCCAGCTGTCCAAATAGGCATCATATTTTCAATAGTAATAAATCCATGTTTACCAACCTATACAACTGTTTTCTAAAGCACTTCACATGCATAGTTCTCACTAAAGCAAACAGAACTTGTTCTGAGACACTTCAGAGGCAACATCAAATGAATTTCTCTCTACAAGTTCCTGTACTGATCCAGTAATCACTCCTCAAGGCTCCCTCGCTCTGCTGCCATATGGTTTTCTGTGGGGAGAATATTAGAGTTGAATTTGTTTTGTTCACAGGAGCATCATTCACTGGAACAGACAGGCATATATTGTCAATAATCATGATGGTTCTGCTCCAGTCCCCTCACTGCACAGAGCTGACACCTCTGCTGAGTCACTCACTGTGACAGGGCTTCCTCCATACAACTCATTTCTGTACAGTTTGTGTTGCATTTTTATTCTTCCCAATTGACGTCTGCATCATCATCTCCTCTAATCACCTTAGCTCTGTGAGGTCCCCCTCGAATTCCTTAAAATTCTTCTTAGGATTCATCAAGCAAATCAATATGTATGACTGGGGGGTGACTCTGCCACTCTCACCCTTGCAGCACACAGCAGCAATTATGTCATTCTCAACAGCAGGTGTAATCTTGAATACTTAATGCACAAAGCCCTGAAAAAGCTCATGGACAATGGCTTGCATTTGAGCAGAAGGAATAAAAAAAAGCAAAACTATTGTAGAAGGGAGTGAGTCCATAGGAGAGGAGACAGATGTACCAAAGCAAGGGATACATCAATGAATTTATGAGCATTTGTCTGGGATGAGGAAATTCAGCTGTGGAAAAAGGGACTGCTCCTGAAAAGCAGCAACAGGTGGGCTGCCTACACGGATCAAACTCAAGGAAAACAGAGGGGGAAAGTCACTGGATATCACCTCTGCAGAAATCCAGCCGAGGGAGTACGGTGCTCCATCTGGCAGAAAAGGAGTCAGAACTACAGAGGGGAAATTTTAACTGTAGCTGAGTTCATGTTTTTATCTAAACATAAAAAGCCTTTCATGAGAAAGATGAAATTTAATTTCTCCCTTCTCTTTTCTCTTTCCCATTTATTTTTTTCCTTATTTTTTCTCATGGGAGTGATTTTCTTCATCATTACTGGCTGGTCTGAAAACAGTGAAATATCTAGAGCATTTCAATTCTATCCCTAAGCATCATGCCATAGCAAAAGGCATTTTACTATTATGATGTGTAATTTTGTTTTGTCATTTGTTTAGCTCTAATTGTGATATGGATCATGTTTAATTTTTTAATGTTCTCTTTTTAAATTTTTTTGTACATGCTTGAGGTGAACTAAATGCTCCCCATTTGTCATTTCTTTATTTCTACTCTGCAGTGGAATAAGAATTGGAGGACATCACATCCTCTCTAAGATGTCTTGATCATGCTTTTTTTCTTGGATGTATTCTGAGTGTGCCCTTTCTTTTGTCATATGCAGTGCTTTCTTGCAGCAACTTCTAACAATTGTGATTGATTTCTTGGCTTTCCTTTTAACCACAGTCTAAAACTTCTTTGGTTTTCCAACTGCCACCATCCTTCAGCTTCTGTATCTTGACATTTTCTCTAAAGATTTTTTTAAATGATTCTCAAGAATCCATGGTTTGGTAATTCTTCTCAATGTATCTTTATATACTGTGCTTTAACTGTATGTAATAATAAAGCACTGAAACAGAAAGCCAAAACTTAATTCAGACTTCTTCATAAATATTAGTTTAAATACTTCAGCCTTTCATATTGCCAGAGACAGTTGCAATTGCCATAAGCACATAAAGCACATGCTTCTCTTCACCTGAAATAATACTGCCATGTTTCTTATGTCTTCACTCAGCTCCTTTTCTTGAGGAAAACCTAGGGAAGGTGGAGGCATTGATCACCAAAATTTATGGTGCCACAGAGAGCACATTAGAACTATAAAACACCTTTCTCTGCTCACAATACTATTATCAGCATGATACTGAGGATTTGAGGCAGTTACCCAGGCATCTGCATTTATGGAAGGTGCAAACACCTGGGTGTAAGCAGGTGGCACTGCTGGGTGTGCCACTCGTCCGGAGGGACACGCGAGGAACCCCATCTCAGCAAGGCCCAGTGCCTCTGAGTTTTCCAGCAATTAAAACCCTATGAGGTTTAACAGCATCCCTTGCAACACAGTCTTCTCTGTGGAGAAGACTTCTCAATTGACAGCAGGAGTCCAATACCAGGGGAAATTCAAAATAAAAAGCTCTGCCCATGACAGTTCTGTGCCCAGTCAGCATTTCATTTCAGTGGTCAACACAAAGGAGGAGCGTATGTGAATTAGTTGTTGTCCTTCTGTTTTGGGCAGGGCAAAGCAGCCAGTGTATCCAGTTTTTCCAGCATCAAGGAGAGTTGTAAAAACAACTGCAGTGTCACGTGAAAATTAGGAAGCAGTTGAGAAGCTGGTAGCAAAGGACAAAAGCCACATAACTTTCTCAGTAGAAATTTATGTGCTTGATAGGAACAATCTCAGAAAAACTGTCACAGACAAGTCAAGTGCAAGTTTCCCCACAGCCACAGGAATGTTCATGATTTTTCTTTTTTTTTTCTTTTAAAAAGGGACTGTGATAAAAATAAGATGTTGTTATAACCTGAGAGTTTATCTCATCTTAATTCTCCTCCTGAATCCTTTCCCTGCAGTTTATTTGCATTTTGTGATAGTTCCTGTGAAACAGGATATTGATTTATTTTAATGCACAACTAAAAAAGGCACGACAAGGAGATGGAGACAAAGAGAAGAAATTAAATATGTGAGATAACCCAACCATGCTTTGCAGAGGTATAATGTTAAGTTCAATGCACAAGTGCTGGTGATGCATTGGATTATTAAACTCCAGAGTTCAATGAAGATTTCGGATAACAGAGGAGATATTGCTTCCTGACAGTAGTAAGAATGGACTAAGGGAGCAGAGCATCTTCAGTGAAAAGCATCAGTTCCAGAAGAGATAATGGAACGTGGTATTAGTTGGCTGAAGGAATACAACTGGAACTTTGCCTGCTGCTCAGTTTGATTGAAACCCATAGAGGTGGGTGCATTTAACCAGGTGGGAACTGCCATGAATGAGGTTAAGGCTTTAAAAAATAGAGTGAAGGAGTTAACTGCAGTTGGCAGGGGTGTCTGATGCATGTACAAATGGATGGCTGTTCTTTCCTGTCTCTCTCCAATACCATATAAATCTCACTAGCTGTTGGATGCATCAGCAGAAGACCTGAAAAATCAGTTTCTCATTGACTTAGGATCTCCAGGACTTAGTTCTTCTTTTTGCCTTTAGTGTTACTCAATACAGACTTTTTGAAAATTAATTGGCAGCAAAATTCAATCCTTTTGGAAGTCTGAGCTTGATTTCAAAGAAAAAAATGCTCATTTAAAACAAACATTTGCAAATTCACTTTCCAGCAATTGGTTGCATCTAAATGTGTGCAAACCCACCGCCCAAAAACTGACCTGAAACTTCCATTGGGTGTACACATAGAAGGACATTTCTCACTGAAGACTCTACGATACGGAAAGGTAATATTAATTTCTTAACACACCTTTTTCTGTAACATTTTCCTATCTGAGGTGCTATTTCTGTTCATAAATGTGATGATTTCGAGACAACAAAAGCGGACAGTGTAATGAAGGATCAGTCACCCAAGTGGTGATCCCAACATCATACAGGTACAAAAAGAGCCCTGGACAGTTGCCAGCATTTAAATAAACATGTGTACTTATAAAACTGCGCTGCCATTTTTATTCCATGATAAAAAGATTTCTAAAACCACTGGTTATATTGTAGATGGTTCAGTTAGAGAAAAAAGGCAAAGGAAAAAGTTATCAAATTCTTTTGAGACTGATGTGTCCTTGATATCCATGCGGGGCAAACCCACTGGCAGACAAGTGAAAAGAAAGTTTATGATACATTCCTTTCCCAAAAAAGTAGGAGCAATTAAAACATATGTGCCTGTTGAAGCCTATAGTTAGGTTTTCTAACGATGCAAAAGCTATTACTCATCAGCTTCCTCTACGTTATGAACTTAGATGTGAATTTAAACTGGTTTTTTTAGAATGTTTTGGCTTTGAATGCACTTTATCTGACAAAATTCACCCCCCTGAATCCTTAAAAGTTCTGGAGAAGCCCTTCCAGAATTTATCTCTTTCTTATTTCCCAACAGAAACAGTAAGATGGGCTTCTCTCTCTTCTTTCTGACACCCAGCATCTCTGATCTCAGTCAGCAGAGGTAGAGTTGCAGCCCCTCACAAAAAAAGGTGACCACTGCACCTTTGTCCACCACCTGCTGCTCCAGCCCTGAGAAGAGGAAGATGCTCTCTGCTGGCCTGTTCCTTCCTCTCCTCAGACGGGAAAAAGACATGGGGTCTTTCTAGAGAGGAAAAAGAAAACTCATTCTGCTGGGGGGAAGCTGCAAAAATGAGAGCCCTGAACATGAATCTTTAGGAAAAGGCTAGAACCCAAATTTGATTCTCTAATTGTAGAGACCAACTGGACAAATCAGGATTTAAGGCAATGGGGGGAAGTTAGGGCCTCCAGGTGACTCTGTCAACAGAGATGTTAATAAATGATGACTTTCTCAGACACGGGACACAGAGACAAGGAGCTGCCTGCTGCTCATCCGTGCTCTGCTGAGAGCAAAGCATATTTGCACTTCTTTGGCACTTAGGAAGGGGAAAATTTGGGTTTCTGCTGAAAAATGAAATGCTTTCTTTCCAGATCAGCTGCTGATAGCACTCTGTTCCCAGCAATAAGAAAAAGAGGGTTTAAATATTGACAGTATTTCTTATGTTCTGAATGAGGAGAAAGGGGACACATTCCTTATTCTCCCTTTATCCTTTCCTACTTGAATTTTGCTTTTCTTCACTGTGCTTCTGTCCGTTTAAGAAGCAAGGAAAATTAATACTTCCTCAGTTGATGCAATATGCCGTCCCTGATTTAGTACATGTTTGCAAATTGCCTATTTAGTTTTATCTCCTTGCTTTCCTAATTCTCCATTTTGTTTGATCTGCAGTACACAGGAGGCTGGTAGGATTACAGGAAGAAAATGAGCTGCGTAACGCAACCTGAGGAGGGTGTGGCAAAAGGGGGCTTACTGGCAAATTGATCCGAAGGGATTATTTTAAAGTCATCTTTTCTAAAGCTCTATTTTAATGGGATTAGACAGATGTCTGATACATATTTGATTTCAGCAACCTTTTAGAGACCCTTGCCTGCCTGTGATAACTGTGCTGTAAAGGGTGCTGCAGCTATGATATTTGTTTTATTTCAGGGTAAATTCCATGGGAAAGTAGGATATTTTAAAGCTGTGAAAAGATGTCAAGAAATCAGAAAATACTGATCATAAGGCTTTATAAATATCCCCTTTCTTCTTTTTTTTTTCTTTTTACTCATCATTGCAGCCTACAGTTGCAATATCTAAGGAAGTGCTAAACTTTCTCTTATACACGAGACTCATATTTTATCAGATTTTATGTTTCTTTTAAAACTACAGTAATCTCATTGGCATAATTCATATTTTAATATAATTATTTTAATTCAGTATAGACTCTAGTTATATTTAAATTGACTTAGATATCTTGGTTGAGATCTTGACTCTGGTGAAGATAGAGGCTAAATTACAATCCCTTAATGTCCCATCTCTCTAAGTAATACTTTAATAGTCTCAGCACTTAGGCATTTTTCCTCATGCTCTGCATACAGCTAAAATATGGAGTGTGGTGTCCCACTGGACAGCTCTCCATGAAGGGCTTGTCCTGCTGGATGGGTCCCCGTGAGAGCAGTTTGTGGGGACACACAAGGCAAAGCTTCTGACAAGGCAGCTGGCGAGGCCCTGAAGTTGTTGTTGCCTTCGTTAACTTTGCCACTTCTTTGGATTCAGATGTTTGTTTCTGCAGCATTAAAGTTTTCTTTAAGTTGCCATTAATTCACATTAAAATCCAAGGAAAACTGTTTTAAGAGGACTTGAAGGCTACCTAACTCCACCCATTCCAACACGGAGATAACACATCCAATCCAGCTGAGCTCAGCCCTGCTGCCTTTTCAGACAGCGGTCTGGTCCAGGTAAGGGCTTTCCAAAGGATTTCCCACTAACAATGCCTGCTCCCACTGGGCTGCAGCTACCAAACAGGAACTCAAACTGACTGCAATTTGTCCGGTGTTAAATGTTAATTGGCGGATTTGGCCCCAGGGTTTGCAACCAGATAAAGGTCTCGCACCTATTTCACACGGAGAAAAGGATCCAGGTAACTCAGAGGAATACTTTTGTTTCTCTCTTTTCTCTTCTCCAGATGTACTTTGTACTGTTTGGCTAAGCAATATGAGACTGTGGGGATAGGAGAAGAAGCGTTTCACAGAGAATTACAATATTACTCCGCAAAACCAGAGAAAACAATCACACTTATTTACTTTAATTTTAGTCTTCCATGTTTTTACACAAGACTGAACTCAAGAGGTGAAACAAGTGGTCCCAGAACAATGGCCTTAATTTACTTCACAAATTAGACAGGAGAGCCCCAGCAGCAGAGACAAAACAGGAGATGGGCTGAGGGGAGGTTTCAGTGTAATTAGTTATGCTTAATGTACTTCCAAATTTAGTGTGGGGTTCCGCTCTTCCAGTTCACCTTAAAAAGGTAATGGGGCTCTTCTAAGCTGCCAGAAAAGATTTGGCTCTGGCACTGAGGGGCCTCCAATGCAGATTTACTTGTATCATTAGAAAAGCCATTTCCTTTTACGTGTGAGCCTAATGAAAGTACACTTAATTTGTAATTTTGTATAATTATAGATCTTGATGAGACAGATGAATGTGAATTCAGTATCAGCTTGTGAGTTCATCATTCCTTGTATCATCCATTTCTCAATTATCTCTAATGGTTGCCTTCAAGGGATTTATATCTTGTCATTTTCCTCCTAACCCATGGAACATATCCTTGCAGATCTGTACCAGTGATTTGTCCTAAGGAGACCAATTTGTGACCCACATCAAGTTTCTGAAGGTTAAGCTTCTAAAACACTTTCAGACTATCTCAAATGGATAGAGAGCCAGCCTTCCAGCTCATGGTATTCCCACTGTTTGCTTTCCACTTCCAGAACAGCCTGGTATTGCAAGACTGATGCCTTCTCACCTCCAATTTTCATCCCCTTCCCTTTTTTGAAACCTTGCTGAAGACCAAATTAAACCTCAATAATACAGACAATTGTTTCTTCATACACTTCTGTTTTTATATACATTAGTATGATTTCATAAATGTCCTGTGGTGTTTTCCAGTTCTCAGTTTTCTTTTTTCAACTTTCCTCTTTTGTCCTCACCCACAGTTCAATGGCAAAGTGACCTCCATCCTGGGTTCTGGGCTGCATACCACAGCAGCCTTCTGAGTCTCTCCTTGCTCCTCTTATTCATGGTAATCTTTTCCTCACTGCCATTTTTTCTTTTCTTTTTTTTTTTTTTTAAGCTGCCTAATCTACTCCCAGAGGTGATATTTATAAGACAAATCTAAGGCCTAGCAGTAAAAGCAAACGTGAGGCCTAGGGAGGGCCTCAATGCTTTTCAGAATTTCTTCCTCAGGAAACTAGATGTATCTGAAAAAAACATGTTCAGGACAAAGACCTGCAGTTCCTCTTCCACAACTCTCCCATTAGGAAAGCGGCTATCGGAATAATTCAGATATAAATAAAATTTTCAAAAATCCCACATTTCTAACCTCTCTTTCACCCTTTACATGGTCATCTCCCAATACTCAGGGCACGGATTAATTTCCATTTTGGAGTATGGAAAAAATAAGCCCGCATATTATGGTGTTTTTTCTGTGCTCATTCATCTTGTTGACTTTCATCTTGAAAGCCTTCAGGATTAACTGAGAACATTTCTTTTTATTTTTTTTCCTGCTAAGGTGATGGAGGCAGCAGCCTTAGTAGAAACAAATTCTTTTCCATCAGGAGGAGAAGGGCTCATAACACAGCTCTGTTTATCATCCTCCAAAATAAGAAATACTGCAGCTGCTTGGTCTGCCACTTTGAAATGTTCAGAACCAGTCATGCTTTGTCATTACAACACCCACCATTATCTGCTAGACCAGGAAAGTATTTCAGTGCTCTCATAATAAATATTTGGGTTATGAGTACTGTTCATTTTCCCCTGTATGATGTAATTGAGTTCCCTTAAACATCCATAAATTGTCAGGTACTCCAGATATCTATCAGCATCCTACCTGTTTAAAGAAATGCATGGCGAATTGTTTCCCTAAATTTAATAAACATGGTTTTATGAAATACCTGAATAAGCACTGCTCAGAGATGTGCAGATTTAAATAGGTGAAAAAACAGAAAATAAATGTAAGGCAGATTCTATCTTAAAGTGCAAGAAAATATAGATGTGACTTTCCATCACCTGCTGATCAATCCTTATTGTATTGCAAATGCTAAAGTAGTTTTGTTCAGTTTTATGAGCAGTGAGCTGGTTACTCAGCTCTACAAAAGGCTGAGCAAACATAAGGAGGGAGCAGTCCCTTTTGTAGGCAGAGCTGCTTGACAGGACTGGCCTTGCCCTGTCTCAGGGAAACGGTGATTGATATAAGAATAACCCCACAGCAAAACCCACAGCATCACTCCACACTTCCAGCAGCTCCTAGGAAATAAGGTTTCCCATTCTACTTAGGAATGAGGCGGAAATTACAGTTCTCAGGCTCATAGGGCAAAAAGATTCTCCAAGGGCTCTCATAACTTAACTTTGATGCTAAATGTGTTCATGTTTGGATGGTATTTGGAGGAAGTTCTCATGAGAAGAAATTGTGTGCCCTTCAGTGCCTGATTATCACACGTTGACCTAGGTGGGATCTCGCCCTTGCCAATGAATATGAACTTGCAAGTGGGCAAAGGCTTGTCATCACACTCTCATCTGCCACAGAAGTTTGGTGTAGATGATTTCTAGCTTCAGATGTCTTAATTTAAAAATGCTTGAACAGAAATGAGGCATAGTTCAGAGAGATACACGTACTGATTATAAGTACGGCTACATAAATGTACAATTACCAGAACAAAAAAAAATTAAAGGGAAAGAATATGAATTTTGAATGAAGTTTTCATTATAAGGTAGGATATAAATCTCAATATAGTTTTTTAAAAAAGGTATTTACTGCAGTGTTTCTTAGCTTAGTAGTAATTTTTGGATATACCTGGCTGAAAACTTATGGAAAACATTTCAAAAGAGAAAAACTTGAGGTTGGGTCCATGGTTACTACATTTCCATGATTCTACTTTGGGCAACCCAATCCAACCCCCTCCCTCCAGCACATCATCTGCTCCTCTTCTCTGCTGCAACCCTGATGATTAAATAGAAGCAGATAAGGAAAAAAAAAAAATCTCAAATAATTGTGAAAAGAGGTAGTATAGTTCTTGAGAATTGCTAAGACACTAACAGCAGTACACAAGACTAGATTTGGGAGCTGGGTAAATCTCCAGCTTCTAAGTGATGTCTCTCTTCTGCAGTAAAATAGCTGCATATCTGAAGAAACGGAATGAGAAGTGATTTTTTTCCCTTGAACTGAGAGCAGAACTACTCAAGGAATAAGAAGATCAGCAGAACAAAGAGATTCCATGAATCACAATTTCCTCTGCTTTATTTTCCTTTCTCCATTTATAGAGTGAAATCATCAAGCATGCAGATAGCTTACCTATGTAATGTTTCATTCCACAGGTTTTTTGAGAGAAGGCAATAGAGGAAAAATACAACAATCACATCTTGCCTGTCATATCATAACTACACTGTAACCTGGAAGATTTAGAAAGGGGAGCAAAACCTGAAATGTTTAGAGGATTGCAATGCATGGATGTGTGTGTACAAAAGAAACCCTTGGCTAAGAAGTGATCTTGTTCACTTTTCTTTGTTAAAATCTGGTGCGGACAAGGCAATTTCTAAGTAAAGCAGCAGCAATAATCCTCATCGCCCCCAACTGCCACATGTTTTTCCAGCCATTTGCATAGCAGGAGTTTCTTCTGGATTTTCTGACCTCCCCACGGAGCTCAGCATATGGATTTCCCTTATTTTAAACAGCTTTGTTTTAGCCTTATGTGCAGTGTTGTTGTCAGTACTGGCACACAGCAGCAGCTTAGACTATAACAAGGTGTTAGTTTCTGCTTGTTTCCATGCCTGCCATAGTCATTGGTGGGCATAATTACTGTGCTCCTTCCTCTGTCCCCCTTTCCTTTTGAAACCCATTGTTCCAGCTTCTGGCAATGAAGGAAACACTCAGGATCAGCATCTCCTCCATTTTGCTGTTGCACTGCTCTGACTCTGTTGCCAGCAGCTGCTTATTCCATCTCTCAGCTGCCCAGGGAAGGTGTTGGAGGGCAGAGGGAGGGATCTGGGAACCACAGGAACCCTCTCTAGGGAGGCAGAACTTGTTGGGTTGTTTGGCCCCATTTTGTGGGGAAGTCTCACTGCTTCCAGTGACGTGGGTTTCACACTGCTCTGTAACTTTATACCTCAAACTTTACACCTTCCTCAGGTAAAGGCTAGGAAGACCATTTGAGTTGCCTTTAACTTAATTTCTTTAGTCAAGGCTTTAGGAAAGAAGAGGAAATCACTAATGGTTGTTTGCATCAGCCAACTCAGTTAATAAATCCCATTTTGACATGATAGACCTCTTTGCTTTGAATCACACTCCTACTCCTTTTCCCCTTCCTTATTTATACAGTGCTTGGGTTTTTCTCTTTTGGTATGTTACCAGAAAGTGAAAAAAAACCAATTTAAAAGCACAGTATAAAAAGGTCATGTTTGGCATGAGATATGACATCATCACTATCCTGAAGTCAGCTTAAACCTGTCCTTCTCCTGAAACAGTGGGCTCTGGAAAAAGCCCTCAAGCCCAACATTACTTTTAACTTTTTTAATCCCCACTTGCTTTAGCACAGATCTGACAAAATGTTCTGCTAGTGCTGAACTCACTATTATTGAATGATTGATTGGCAGGTTTCTCCTGTCTGAGAGTGTGGCTGCTGCTCAGCCTCTGTGCCTTCGACTGAAAAAGGACCCATGAATTTAAAGATGCTTTGCTCTCCAAAGAGCCTCTTTATTACCCTGCAGCTCTTCTGACACTTCAGATGTACAAAGTCAAGTTTCCACTCTGCCTTTTCACTCTTTGGAATGATTGTTTTGTTGCATTTTGGCTGCACAAAGGATTGCAGTTCAAAAGTAGCACCGACTCTATTAAATGGCAGACAGCAGAGACCTTTGGGCACCGGTGTCCCAGAGCACAGAAGTGGGGAAGGTTGGGGTGGCAATGGGAGTGGATTGGGCTGAGGATGGCCCTTTTACACCTCAAATCCTCAATGAAGCCTTGGCAGCGGAACCAAAGCAATGTGTGATTTATCCCAGCCTCAAAAAGGCTTCATTTCTGACAACTGGATCTGAACTGAACACATTGCTGGGGGCTCGGGCTAAAATCTTGTTCTGCTTTCATCTCTTTTCTTCCACATAAACTCCAATGACCCCAAGGACATAAGATAGGAAGATCACCTATGGCACTTCAGAGGAAGATATGCTTCCTTTCTTCTGGAAGAACCACTGAAATGGATGCTTGAGATCCATAGAGACTTTCTTCAAGTCCATTTCCACAGAGAGCTGTCCCAAATGCCAGCTGCTGCATTTGTGCCAGAATGTTTAATAGATTCAGCAGTGAAGCACATCTGAAGAGGCAGCAACTGAGCTTTTCTGGATTCGGTCTAATGCAGACCCATCTTTATGAACTGGACCATTTAGCTTCTGTGTACCCCCTCCAGAAGCAAAGTATGCTAAAAGAAGTTTTTCAGTGCTGGGATTATTAATTTATGACTAGCACCGCTCATTTCATAAGCTATCAGCTGCTGTTTAACAGCACTTTAAGTAAATACATACTCCACTCATACGTATTCAAATTTAGCTAACGCAGAGCTACTGTCACAGTGGTTAGTTCATCCATTATTTACATTAATAACAATAAAAAATATTATTCTTCAGCTTCAGCATAGCCAGTATTTAAGTGTTTTTAAAAGTTTGGCAAATATTAGTCCTTACACAACTCTATGTCTGGAAAATGTTATCATACCTGTGAAGAATGTGAATGCCAAATACAGAAATTTCTTCAGAAGTTTCTCACTGAGATATCTGATACTTTCTAGCATATTGTCCTTCCTGACAACCGTTATATTTTATTGACTTTCAAGAAGTAACGAAAAACTGGAGGTAGAAAATACAAACCAAGGTTGTTCCTGTGTGGCAGAATAAAGGGAAAATCTAAGTGAGGCAAACTACAGCTAAACTGGAGCTTGGCAAGCAACAGAGGATCAGTGCTCTCCTGTCCCATGACAATACTTTTATTTTCAAGTGTCTTTATCAGATACAGCACTGAGAAACAACACAGTGTACGTAGGCAGGCTAATTAGTTCATTAGTGAGATTCATCATTATATCAGTACAGTACCCAAGCCTCTGCTGTTATCCACCAAAGAAAACTAATTCTGTTAGATGGGGATTTTTTTTTTTTAATTAGGATACAGCTTTCACCTTTGACCTCATACTTGGTAAGTCACATTTTAGAGACCAGTGGTGAAGAAGGGAAAAGAATATACAATGTTGACTCATGTGTTTAGCAATGCTAATGGTCTTTTCTGGGACTGGGAAGAGAGATCAGAAATGAAAGGAAATTTCCAAAGAATGGTTTATGCTGCCATGTTTTTGGTAAGTGGAAAAACCCCATCATTTTTCATTTAAATTGTTCCTGAAACAACATGGCTGGAGGTGGTGTTTTGCAGTAACTCCAGCTGCAGTTTATTACTCTCTGCTCACTGTCTGATAATAGTTTTGGTTGCAAGCTATCAAGCTAGGCTTTTTTTACTTCTTTACTCACATTTAATGGAAATACACAATTCTTTGCTGTTTTATTCTTCTCTGGCTTTAGTTCTCCACCATCTTTGCACAGGTACTTCACCCCCTGACACCCCAAACAGACCTATGACAGGCTGAAAGGATTGCAGAACCCTGCAATGAAAACCATCACTGTTATCAGACTCCCAATCTATTTTTTCTTTTTTTTTTCTTTTGTTATAAAATCTTTTTCAAGAGAATGACTGTATTGCCCCCTAGCCCATTTCAATGTTGAGCTCTGAGGTCCTACACTCCTTTACAGAAAAAAAACCACACAGGCCCAAGAAAAGTGATTAGAATGTTCAACCACACAAAAGATTTTGATATAAATATTTGTAAAAGACCAGAGCTAGAAGACTGAAAGAGAACAAGATATGAAAGAAATGCTTTAACTTTAAAACTATGTTTCAATAAAATAAAACTCTGGTTGAGCACCATGTTGGAATGCTGAGGTGCTGTGATAAATGGAGGACTCAATTCTGTTTCACCTGCAGGAAAGGGAAACAAATTCTTTCTAATGCACTTTATTAAGATACTGATTTTGACTTTTTGCCTATGACAGGGCAATCTGTAAGGGAAAGTAACAAGGCAGTGAAGCTTTGAATTTTAATATCCCTCTTCCTCTTCTTCCTTCCCTTCATGTTTTTCTCCCCTCCCTTGGCTAACATAGAATTGGATGACTGTGACTCAAGCACACACAAAATTAAAAGGCTTGTACAAAATTAAAAGGCTTAGCCTTGCCTGCTTCTTTATTTACCCGTGTAACTCTATACATAAAAGTCTCAATAGTCCCAAGAACAGGTTCTCTGAGAGTACCAGTGGTGTGGTTATGTGGCTCCTCTAGAAAATTGACTTGAATTGATGATCTTCAGTCATTGTATAGGAAAACCAATTTGAAATAGATTTCAAATTAAACGCATTACACTTGGTGTAATTTCCTGATGTCTATTTCTTCTTAGTGGCTCATGCTCTGGATTACAGGTATAATGGCCCACAGAAGTGGCCTTTAGTGGATTTAGAACAAAATGAAGTAAGAAATATCTTCCAAATTGTGTATTCAGCAGGATATTTAAATTGAAGGAATTGATTTTTTCCAGTCAAGTGTTGCACTAAAAGCAAATCCAGGAAGACAATTGCTATAAAACAACCAACCAAATAAACCAACAAAAAACCAACCCTGAAGACTCTGGGCAGAAAAACCTTCACTGATATTAATAATATTAAATTTTAAGATCTTTAATGTCTTGGGACTTCAGCACAAGAATGGAGTGTTGTGGCAGAAGTAAAGAAAACAAAAGCTTGTGAAAGAGGAGCATCCAAGGATCTTACAGCCCTGGCTTAGCCAACGACTTGGTGTACGACCTTGGATAAATCACTTGTCTGATTACATCTCAGGAAATCAGCTGGAAAACGAGCATAAAGCCTGGCCTCTCTGACAAGCTGCTTGGAACAAACTGAGGCGTGCTCCTGTGACAGCCCTAATTGACATATATTTCTTTAGATGGAGGGTTGCCTAGCAGGTACCTTGTGGGGGAAGGGGAAGAATAACCCAACATGACGGATGTAAAATGCACCTGTATTCATTTACTGCATAAAAGGTTACAGTTCCTGCATACTTAAATTAAACAGTACACAGGATAAGAAGGCAAAAGATGGCTTTCTATCTTATTTTCTCCAAATCCTACCAAATAACAATTAGATTTAAGTGGTTGGTAAAAAGTTCAAAATTAAATTGAATTTTATCCCAGCGTGTTCCTCATGCCAAAAGTTGTAATCTGTATGTGGATCAAAATGTTTATCAGATGGACACAAGAAGTGAATATGAACCATCTGGTACAGGGAGCCTTGCCTCCTGGTTTACCCAATTCAGCTCAATCCTAACCTGGTCTACACACATCACTGACCTTGTGGGCTTGATCACCCTTATTATGAATGAAATATTAGATTTTGAAAGGAATTGGGGAGCTGAAAGAAGAGGAAAGGACAAAATTGATCCTATGGCTGACTACCTGCTAAGAGGTTTGGGAGCTGTTTTTTGGGGTTTTTTTATTTCGAGTTTTGGAAAACTTGCAATGAAAGAATGCACCACTTATGTAGGTGAGTATATATGAGAGTTAAAAGCCCCACAATAGACACTGTGCTCCTGGTGGCTCCTTAAACACTGATACTTTACTTCGTTAAGCTCTGCTTCTCGGAGCAAGCGTGTGTGTATGCAACTTGGCAGTTGCTAAGGTAACAATCATTTGGGGGAAACAGGAGAGTAAAACAGACTCACAAAACCTACATAAAACTGACATGAAATGGCAATGGCTTCTCTAGGCTTACAGTAACTTCCTATGTGTTCATGGACGCAGGTATCTAACACAAGTGTTTCCATCTCCCAGGAGTTACCTGGTTATGTGTTTGTTTAGAAGATGAATGGCAGTGCCACTCATTGAAGAAAGAAAAATATGTGTTAATGGAGGAAATGTACTTTTGACTAAAACCATCACCATTTAACACACAGGACATTGACACCCGTTCCCTGCCACTGTTTTGTCTCCAAAGGGACGTGCCCCAGCACAGCTTCAGGGGCTGCTGAGGGATTTGTCCTCTACTCTTCCCACCCTTGAGCCTGCCTGTGCTGTGGGGCACAGGATGCACTAAGAGCCAGGGCAGTTCTATTAACTACTTTTTGTGTAATGGTTTTTCCCTAGACCGAGGCAATTTGAGTGTAGTGGGTACCAACATCCGTATCTGAGATAAGGCACAGGGGCTCACACTGCACCCCATATTGCCTTCCCATGAAAAAAATACAGGCTGGTTTCACTAATGAAGATAATTCTGCAGCTGCTTCAGGCAGCAATAGGCTAAAAAGGGTGCTCCTTCTATTTTAAGTAAAATTTTAACTGGAGGATGCTTCCTCGATGTCAAGGAATCATCCCTTCACCTCAGAAATATTTTCTTTATATAAGGCATCTGCATCACTTTTTTGGTATGCGCGAGACATGTAGTGCTGTAGATGATGATAACTGGGAGCTGATCATCTCTTAAAGCTAAGAGTAGAACATCAAATGTTTTTTTTAAAAAAAAAAATAAAAGAGAGGAAACGTCACTGCAGGAGTTCCTCACACTTTCTTACAGGAATCATCATAGTGAGAGCATTTGGGGTGACTGTTCAGCACAGGCTTCCTAAAGGCTCAGTCATCATTTTCTGATAGGAAAGCAGAAACCAAGGGTGGTCACAGCCACATAAAAAACTCAAATCAGATACAAGCACAGATGCTGGCAGCATACAAACCAGGAAAACAACAAAACACTCCAAAATGGTGCAAATCTCTATCCACCATTTAAAAATAAACATGTACAAAGGCCTAGATTTCTCTAAGAAGAGTCACTTAAGGGTTCAGTTTTGTGTCAAGAGTCAAAGAAAAGCTAGGAATAGAAACCTGGGTTATTCCTCTAGCAAAGACCCACCACCCAGAGAAGGAATCCAAGGTACCGAGACAACTCAAGATGCCTTTAAGACAGGCATGATAAATTCCAGTAACAAGGTTCACTGTGTGCTTTCAGCAGCTCTCAGACTTTAAGTTGAAATCAAGTCAAAATTTTCACGCTGGTGAAAGATCACTTGCGTTGTTGTGTATGTTTAAATTTTAGGAAAAAAGCAGAGGGGAAAATGCAAGTCTTCAGGCTAAACACTTCCCAGATGTAAGATTATACTTGTCCATAATAATAAGCATTACACTAGTTCAGATCTATTTTGTAAATGTCTTTGAACCTGTGTCTATCTGCAGGGTAGGAAAAAAAAAAAGAAAGGAAAAAGAACTAGGCAACTTTCAGCATAGAAAGATGGTCACTGCTAAAAAAAGCCTCTGTGAATCCGACTTGTACCCTGAATATCCTAGGGGAATCAAGTTGTGTCTAGTGTTGTCTATCTTGATTCCCTGCCTGCCTGTCTGTGCTCTCAAAAAGTGATTTCTAAAATGTGAGCCCCGCTGGCAGGCTCTGGCTGGGGCGCCAAGTGAGCAGCTCTGCTGTCTGCAGCAGGGACTTGTGCCCTGTGGCCTGGGCAGGGGAGGAGGTCACGGCGGCCAGGGAAGGGAAGGGTGGTGCCTGCTCTGTCCAGGGAAGGAGGCAGCAAAACTCCATTTTCTTTATTGTTCCCTCCCTCTGGCACTCAGAGCACCAGCGATGTGCTTTCTGGAGAGAGGCATCAGCAGCCCCAGTTTGCAGCACCCAGCAGGTGGCCAGAGGGAAGCAGTTTGGAGATGCAGCTGGGAAAGATCTGCCCTGCTCTTTTTGTCCAAGTTCGTGTTTTTAACCTTACAGAATAGAAAGGCTGGGCTTTTCCTTGTGTTTATATGAATGTGAATGAGGCATCTGCCTCATGAAAACACAAGGACTATTGGCACAAAGAAACCTATCTTCTTACACTGGCGTTTCCTCTGTGAGAGAGTCTTTGTCTTTACTAGGTACCGTGTTCAGTGCCCTCTGCAAGGCTTTTCCTGTTTAGGAGAGAAGCCCAGGGTGCTGCATTAAACACCTGATTCCATACCTCACAGGGTCTCTCTCTCCCTGGGAATTTACAGCTGCTCCTCATGACAGGCACGATGCAAAAATAAAAGGGGATATGTGTGTGCACATGGGGCAAAATCCTCGTCTGTGATACACTGATGAGTTTATAGGCACACAGTAAATCTCAGAGCAGACAAAAGCTGTCATTCATTACTCCTGCTTTGTCTATAATTTTCTGCATTACATTTTAATACCATTCCTGTCCATGAAAACAAAAATTTTGGGGACCATTCAAGTACGTTCTTATCATCAGCAGAGGGGAAAATCTAGGACATGAACCAGTGCTCCAGAAGGATTTCACTGTATGAACTTACAGGTGTGTAAAAGAGAAAAAATACCCAGTTAAAAGTCAGTGATATTAAACTTGAATCAGCTGACTAAAATCTGCAAGACAGATCAGTGTTACAAGACTAATTCAGCAGCCCAAGAAAACTGATGGCAGCAGACAGACGTCACGGCAAGCCTGGGACACAGAGTCCTCAGGACACCTTAGCTTTGGTCCAGGATATGGCCTGGCAGTTCCTCACCCTCTCAATGATCTCTGAGTCACCATAATCAAATCCAAGTAACTCATTAAAACAGCACTTGGAGAAGGCCAGTGTGCCCAAAAGCACCTGCAAATGGGAATTTATTCAGGCTAAATCAACGTGATTCAGTGAAGTGTGTGCTGGCAGTCTCAGGGGGGACTTTAAAAACTTGCCTACCTCAGATAATTTTTTCAAACCTACAGCTACTACTTTGGCACAAGCAATAAACAGTTGAGAGAGATTTAATTGTAACCTAAACATAAGTTTTATTTTTGGGACAAATGGGTGAATGGCAAGAAGAAAGAGTCACACAGTACAACAGTAATTTAATATTATTTACATAACTAACAAAGTTTTCCTTGAGGTTTTGCAGTGGCACCTTACAAGAAAAGTCTACTAGCTGCATTCTGTTTTACTTGAAATCTCCCTGCTGACATAAATGGAATTTGTCTTCCATGAGACAAGCAGAAATGCGTGTCCTTCTGAAGGAAAAGATGCACTTGTCTCCTAGCCAGGAACAAGTAAATCAATGTTCAAACATCCAGAGTGTCAGGGGAAACAAAGGGTTAGCTGGGCTGAAGGGCCTCAGGGTTGCTGGGCATCCTTTCAGCAGGACTGGTTTTTACACCAACATTTGGCAGCTTGCACTCTGTTTTATGGTGAAAAAATGGACCCTTACGATACCTCTGGTAGGAGCAAAGTGCACGGAAAGAAATGAATCCTGTGCTAAATTCGACCTGAGCCTCTGGCAAGCAAGCCTGACCCTCCTGAAATTATTGAATTCACTAATGGGATCCCTCCGTGTGAGGAAGGAGATAAATATCCAGACCATTTATCACAATCAGATTATTAAACATTTAGAAGTGACATTAAAGGGGACGATGCACAGACTAATGCCCATATCAGAACTGGCAGCCCCAAAGCGTGTTAGCAACCCAAATTGCTACAGCCTCAGTCTGGAGGTGCTAATCACAGAGTGCTGGGCTGGGTGTCTGGTGAAAATGAACATCCACCGCCTCAGGCCTTGGGGCTGCAGTTTCACTGTTCAACACTACAGAAAAGCACTCAAACAGAAAAAGCAAACCCATATTCAGGAGAGCTCTGCACAAAAGCTCAGATCCTTGACACAGGCACTTTGTTGTGCTGCCATCCTTATTTTTAGCATATTTTGATAGGTTAGACTTTTCCTTTTTGTCTCAGCCTGGTGACAGTTAATTAAATAAACATTCCGCTGGATCCTGATTCATATTTTATGTGATGAACTGATTCAAAGGAAAAACCTGTTTGAACTCCAGTGGGTAGGTGGGCGTGGGGGGTAGAAGCCCTTACATAAATAATCACATCATTTTGTGTATCATCACTTAGTGTTTCTCATCATCTCTTCAGCTCTCTCTGATATTTCCTCTCTAGATGTCCGTTCTGTTTGTTTTGTTAAGTTGACACACGAACAAATCAATCTGTCTGCTACTCCGAGCAGCTAAGCCCTATGCATCTGTGTTCCTGGGAGCCCAGGAAAAAACAAGAGGAAAGAAAATAAATTTCTCATAGAGTGCAGGAAGAAGATTTGTTCCCTTTTTTCCTGGCAATTCAGTTAAACCCTGAAGGGCCATTCATTAGGTTTTGATATTGGATTTTGGACCAGAAAGGCTGCTAATTGAAAGCACCAAATGCTGTATGGTCACTTATGTGCCTCGACCTCAAAAGGGAAATCAAATATATCCTTAGAAATAAATACGAGAAGACACATTCATTGCAGCTCTGAGGATAACCACCCACATACTCTGTGGAGCTCTGCTGAGTAACTTAAAGGACAATGGGAGGCTGAAGGAGAACTGGAGCTGTTCTCAAACCTTCATGACCCAAGCCCTAAAGAAAGGAGTGAATGTGACAGCCTGTGTAGCAGGAGTGGGCAGGAAGATGTTCTTAAGTAATTGTCTTCCCATCTTCATGAAGAACCAGAACAGACCCTGTCTAATTGGCCACCTCTAACCCTGTGGCTACTATGTAAGAAAAGCAGGAAAGAAAATGTTATTCCAAGTAATGACTCAATTGCAGTTATGTGACTTTTATCCTGCATCCCAGAGAAACCTGAGTTTTACCATTTTGTGTGGCTGGCAGTAGGGAACACAGCAGGGAACCCCTGACAGAGATAGCAGCTCGTGAGAGTGGATTAGCCTTTCCTGGACACCAGTGGCTTTTTTCCTGGGAAGAAAATTTTGGTTCCTGTTCATCATTACAAATAATTTTAATGTATATTAATTAGCAGTAACGTGGCAGATAGCAGAGAAGAATTTGTGTGACAAAAATGGCAAAAATGCAATGGATTTCAATGATGAGGTAAACGATAGTTTCAAAGACTCAAAGATTTTAAGCACAGGATAAACTTTAGTCAGTTTGTTCTGGAAAATTTAAGCCACTAAACTTTATACAGTCACTTCTGTTATGAGCTTAATAACTTAAACTAAAGCATTTATTTTACAGGAAGGCCAATCTTACAGCTGAGAGAAAATTTACTGCATCGCTTAGAAAGTTCTGCAATTACAATTATCCTCATTATAAAAATGTGTTCTTTCTCATTATTTAGGTGTTGTTGTTGAAAGCTTAATGGTTCACATGCATTTATATGGGGAAAAAATAAACAGTTTATTATGAAGTATGGAACTACGGCATAATGTTCTCAAAAATTAGTTCAATTTTAATGAGGCTGCAGAAAAAGTAAGTTATGTGTTCATTTTTGTTCTGGCTAGGTGCTGAAAGGCAGCTGTAAGGGCTGTCCCAGCCCAAGCAGACAGGATGAATTCTCACACAAAACCCTGCTCTCTCCGGAGACAATGATCAAATTTTCATTAAGACCTTTGAATCTTTCTGTTGAAATCCTTGAGCTATAGGCAGATCCAAAGCAACCTACTTTGAAACCAAGTATTTAACCTTGGGGGGCTTATTTGATATGAAACACAGCTGCTTTTCAATTTCTAAGTTGACCAAAAACTATGCTATTGAATTGTACCTTGGGCTTTTGAGTTCACATACAGAAGCGCTTGAAAATGCAAGTGCAGCTCCATATTATTTTCCTAGAGGATTTTCTCAGGAAAAGTTTATAAACTCAGGACAGCCCCTGAATTTCCACACAATTTCCATTCACTCTTCACCTGAGCCTTTATAAATTGTCAATATTTACCTGGTGAGAACAATTTTCCACAATGCCAAAAATGAAAATGGAAATGTAACTTACAATTGCAGCAAAACAAAATGGTTTTCATGAGACTGGATTGAAAAAAAAAAAAAATAAAAACCAGATTGAGGCTAAGCCAACATTTTGTTTCAGGGCTTCACTTCATATAAATAAATCTGTGCCAGAGGAATAAGATTGCTTAGCATCACTGGAAGCTGAACAGATGTTCACTTCTTTGTGATTCTCAGTCCATCTCTGTGGAACCTAAATTTCGAGCTGATACTAAAACATGCTACTGATAACTCCTTCTTGATGCTCTCCACTTCCCAAGGCTGTTTCGCACTTGGAGTAAGGTTTCTTTGATTAATGCATGGAAATACATTCTTCTAGTTTTCTCAGATTGTTTTCAATTTCTGCTTTGTGACTTTACTCCCAGCTGAGATTTTCACAGGGACAGTTAAACTTCAGCATCATCCCCCTGGTTTTAAGTTGCTGAAATAACCATCTATTCAAGATTTGCAGTGAAAGGAAAACATCACAAACACTTTTGAGCCCAGAGCAGGGCTTAGAGATGCATTTCTGTGCTCCTGAACCTTTTTAAACAGTTCCTTGTAGTCTGGGAGGAAAAGTGGGATGGTTGTTTGTGAATAGCAGAGAACCTGCAACTCCTGCAATTCATGCTTTTAAAAAAAAGGTGCATATGTGCATATGTGCATAGGTTTAATCTGAATGAATTCTTGCAGCTGACCCTGGGTATGTTTTCCTTACAACCCCCCTATAACACAAGATACTGATCATGGTAAGTCAAGAGTCAACATTTACTCAGATTCCAACCCAAAAAGGGCAAAGCAACAAATTGCCGTTGAACCGGTAGAGACTTGGGACACATAACATGCTGCCCTGAGTATTGTAATGAGTAAAAAACCACCCCAAATCTAAAACCTGAGGCAGTTGTACCAAATTTAGCTTTTCTATCATTCCCACCAGTATTTTTCCCCATTTTCTTTCGCTGTATAAAATGCAATCCAACAGTGAGCTTGCAATAGACGGGGTTCAGTCTTCAAAAACCATGGATGTCAGTTATGGATTTTCTCCTTTCCCTGTTCTGGGACACACAGAGATTCCTCTGAGCTTTCCCTTTCCTCTCAAAATGCCAAGTCAAGAAATAAGATCATACTAAAGGTAATTCTTCATAGACAGAGGTGAAAACTGTATGCTTCAAATTAAAACCTGCTGCATAATACATCAATCATATAAGATGAAAAAACCAGGTTCAAAGTCTGAAATTTTTTGTTGGAGTGGAAACTGAGGCTCCATTTAAAGGTTCTGTTTCGGGATGCTAAGAAAAATACCAGGGGTTTTTGTGTTGTATTTTGACAAAAGTTCTGTGTATAATAAATAGTGTTCCTAATTTCAAGACAGCAGCTCGCTCGCAGAACCATCTGTAAGTTCTGAAGATTTCCTTAAAGCGTTTGACGTAAGTTATACCTCAGCAAAGGTCAGCTCTCCCTTTAAGACTATTGAGAAGGTTAATTTGACCAGATGAATCCAGACTTCACCCTGAAACTCAGTTGACATTTTTAGATGAAAAGTGAGTGATGGCAGTGAGGGAAAGAAATCAGTCCCAGCTGCTTCTGTTCAGTCACCAGGGAAAGCAGAACAGCCGGCATGAAAACCCCAAACTCCTCAATTACTATGTCCATATGAAAGTTGGATTCTGGAGCTCAAGAGCAAAGAGGTTTTTTTTCACACGGTAGCAGTAGTCCAGGATAGATCTCAGTAGCCAGCTGGGACAAAGAGGGGAGAATGTGTCTTTCCCAGGTAAGGCTAGCTGTGGAGAGGAACAGTCCTCACTCTCTGCACTGAGTGGCATGTCAAGGGCAGAGAAACAGGCATCCAAAACTTTAAGGACATAAACGCTGGAAATATTCTCTCCTTGGAAGAAACAAGAGACATAAATCTGTGTGTGTACACAAGCACACGCACATATATATGTATATCATAAATATACACACACACAGACATGTAAAGGAACTCAGCTGAAAATTCCTGAGAAACACCTGTTTTTCACAAGACAAATAGGAATGTTTAAGTTGCCATTTTCACCTACAGTGCACAATCCCCTTTTGCAGCGCTGAGTAATTTTTAAGCAGGCACTCTGCCACTTCAGCAGATGGGTAAGAGCACAGCCATGCCAGCCAACCAGCCTGTCCCTGAAGTTTGGGACTCCCTTGCCAGCTCCCCATCCCAGAATGCTTGAACAGCATGCATTGTTTCACCTCTGGCTAGTGGGGATGTGTCACTGCCTGAATACGGAACATGGGTAAACTTTTAAAATTCCTCAATCAGCAGAATAAAGTATCTGTTCTGGGAAATAAATCCACCAGGGTTTGGATTCTCTGTGAAAGCAAAACAGGAGAATAAGCTACGTGCAGTGTTAACGTGCTACCTGTCATCTGCCAGAGGGTTCACAGGTTGTTGGGAAGCAGCAGGAATTTTGGAGTTAGGGAAAGGGCACAAAGTGAGACTGTCATGACTGCTGCTTCTCCAGACACGCTTGGAGATCAGCCAAGGTGTCCCAAAGCCTCTGGGATCTCATCCAGGATTCAGCAGCCTCGGGAGCAGCAGGGTGAGGACAGGATTTGCTATCCCTGCCTTGAGGGGGCTCAGCCCCCATGACCCATCAGAGTCTCTGGCCACAGACACTTATCCCTGGGAAGCTGCTGAAGAGTTCCTGGCTTTTTCTACAGAGAAGCAGTAGGAATTTTCACTCCATACATTTTTCTCAGTACTGCCTTTCTATCAGGCTGTTTATGCAAGTTCTGCTTCATGTAAAAACAAGTCAGAAAACATCTTTAAATTCATTATTACTTAATGCTTTCCCAAACAGCCACAAGCAATACCAAAAGCTGCAGGTGCAAAGACTAAAATTCTAGACATCACACAACCACAGGAGAGGGTTTTTTTGTGTCTTTCTCATGATGCTGTATCAAAGCACAATAGTTAAAAGGACCTGTTATAAATTAGTCACACTGCTTTCACTTCTATTTAGAGCAGTTTTCTGTTGGATAAATCCTTGCCTGCAAGGGGGTAACCAAGCCACAGGTAACCTGTGGGAACTGAAAACCAGAGGTATTTGCAAAGTGCTGATGTAGATAGCTTTGGAAGCGTTTATCTTAATGAGATTGAAAAGAAAACAGAACTGGTTTTCACTCTCAAAAATGCATGTGCTGCAAAATGTGTAGATAAGCATGCACGCACGCGTAGCCAAATATACATAAAACCACAGGTTTTCATTATTGTATTAATATTCTAATAAATTTAGAAGAATGATCTGGAAATGTCGTCATTTACCCATAAGTGTGCTTGCTGAACAAGAGCAGCCAACAACTTTCCTTCAATCACGGCTGTAATTAAGTAGGAGGAAAACTGCAGTGGCTGAAGGTTCGTGCTGGAAGACTGACATGATGTCAGGTTTCATAAGTAATAAGATGTGGAAAATGTCAAATTATTGCTGAGGGAGAAAATGTCAAGGATGCACTTAAAATCAGATTTCCCATGCAAGAGTCCCAGTGAACAAGAGGATGCAGAAGGATGATTATGACCAATGTCCAGGTGCTGGCCTTCAAGACAGTGATGTCTCAGCCTCAGGTGCACGGATCTATTTCAGTTCTTCGTTGACACCTGAAAATTGTCTTCATTGACACCACAACAATAGGATATAACTTCCTCAAAATACTTTCCTGCAGCTTTTCAGCTGTGCTGCTTTAGTCTGAATTAGCACAGATCTAATTTCTCCATTTCGTGGGGACTTTTTTATTTTTATTTTTTTTTTAGCCTTTCAGAAACACTCGAATATGAAAGTGCATCATTTACTAAACCAACACATTCTGAAATCACACGTCATGCCAAGAAACACTTAATGGCTCACAGGACTGGCATGCCCCAGTTTAGAGAAGTCTTCAGTAAGGTAAGACATACTGCAGTCAACTGCCTCAATTCTCTGTGATCAAAGTACTTGAAAGTGAGTAGGCAGCTTTTATCAGTAAATGCTTGGTTTTAAATCATAACAGCTATTCAGGTTTCCTTGTCCTTGTTTGTAAATTGCCTACTTTTTTTTCCCCCAAATGTTCCAGACATCTACCAAGGGAAAAACTCTAAAACTTTATGGTGCATCTGAGTGGATGATTAATCAATCTTTGAACTTCTAACTTGAGTGCTGCACAGCCACAGAAGGTAGCTGTTAGGAAGCATTAAAAGTATGCAGCTTCCTGTCATTCAGTACATATTTCTTCTCTCCCCCTTCCCCAGCCCCTTTTAGAACTTCTGTTGGCTTATTGCTAGTAAATTCTTTACATAAAATAATGTTATTTTTATGGTTTAGAGCTATATAAACTATTGAACGGTCTTTAAAAATAAAGCCCATAGCCATTTGTTTTCCAAACTATGTTTTTTCAATTTTTTACAATGCTGTATCTAGCTGAATTTCCAAAGGGGAAGCCACAATTTTCTGACAAAAGGCTGACATCAGTAAACAGAGAACCAGGATCCCCCTGAACTGCAGGGGGACAGTCCCTACTCAAGGCAGAGTAAAATATGAAGTATTATGTTGGTGTCACTGTTACTGCACAGTTTTTCTGTAGAGTAAAGGCAAAGGAAAGACTTCAGCGATGTCCCAGAAACCCCACAAGAGGTAAGAGACAGGAATCTCACATCTGGAAATCTCTGCATGTGTACTGAGGGTACCCTGAGTTTCAAGAGCCACAAACCAACTCTTCTAAAATTGCACCCTTCATTTTAATGTTGCAACGTTTATTGTTCTCAAGACTGGATATATTGCACTCCATCTGAACATGAAGTGACTCTGGTGATATCATAGAATTACAGAAGTGTTTGGGTTGGGAGGGACATTAAAGATCCTTTAGTTCCAGCCCCCTGCCATGGAAAGGAACACCTTCCACTATCCCAGGTTTCTTGGAGCCCCATCCAACCTGGCCTTGCACACTCCCAGGAATGGATCATCTGCAGCTTCCCTGGGCAACCTTTATGAACGTCATTTGAAGAATTTGGAATTACATTTTGGGTGACTTTGTAAGAGCA
This sequence comes from Edolisoma coerulescens, assembly GCA_013397115.1. NCBI lineage: Eukaryota > Metazoa > Chordata > Aves > Passeriformes > Campephagidae > Edolisoma > Edolisoma coerulescens. Next base: position 1,373,262 of record VWZW01000242.1, on the reverse strand, counting down.
AGAACAGAAAGAAAAACTGGGTTAGAGAAGGGGCTGTATAATGAAAACCAAGGCACTCCTCATTATTTTGTTGCAAGTAAAATGTGTCTCTGTTACCGTTAAATCTTCACTGTCCCTAGAGAGAGGAAAAATACCTCAGATTCTGCTTGTGTAATCTCTGAATATTCCATTTTAGACAATATTAACACCACTTGGGAATTAAATATTAATATTTCTGCATTGAAATTATTGGTATTTGCACTTAAAATCCAAGTTTTATTATGATTTCAATATTCTATGATAATTTTCGTCATGTAGATTTCAGTGTTTCAAATTTCACTGCAGCCTCATCTATTTTTCATTTGGGATAAAAGAGTCGTCTTCTTTCCTACCTATTATAATTTGAAAAAGAGAGTTATCAGTAGTTGAAAATATTATTTCATTTTTTACACCAAGTCAAGATAGAATTATCTATATTAACGTAAATTTTCCCAGAGAAAGCAGGTGTACCGGTGTGATACTCAGTGGGAGATAATTTGGTTCTTATTAGAAAATGTCTGGCTAACAGAGGGTCACTTTTACTTTTAAATACATTTTATTACTTAATTGACTTTCTAAATGTATAGAAAAGAAAAAGATATAGGAAAGGAAAAAAACCACCCCACCTGGTTACATGGTAAAAATTACATATATAATGTAATTATTTTTTCTCTAGCATGGAAAATAGAAGATTCTGCTGCTGCCTGGGGCATACATCTTTCCTATATGTAGCTGAACTCTCTGACCTTTTTTTAGGCCTTTAGGTAACAAGTTGAACAAGTAATGTTTTGCAGCCTACGCTTTGACCTTCCAGTCAGATGGTTTTGGCTAGAAAGTCATCTTAGTTCAGCTTACATCATGTGAAAAATACATCACCATCTGAAATATCCATTGCATACAGAGAAAAGCTGAAGAAAATTCAGGTCCATCAGAGGAAGTGATGATATGAGTGATGTTTAGCTGGACACCTTGGTGTCATGGGTGAAACAGCACATCACGGGCTGGAGGCTCACTCTGTCTTGCTTTACCATCAGTGCTTCTTTTCTGTCTCAGTTTATGAACCAGAGAGTCAGTCTAATGAGTTTTGTAAGACAAAGTAGGAAGGCTATTTTATATTTTATATCATTCTGAATTATATTTATTTTTTGGACCAAAAAGCCTAAAAATGTACACACCCTGATCAACGCACATGACTTGACTCCAGACATTTTTATCTTTAAACTGGGTGCTTGCATTCTATTTTTAACTTTTGACTTATTAATCTTAGACGGTCTCTTTGTCTTACTGCAGTCAATTGTTTGCTGCTTTGGAACATATGACTGATCTGTGTGGGATTGTTTTCCTTTCTCTGGAATTACTGGCTTCATCTATCCCTATCATGTCCATTGCCTCTCTTGTTATGAGGTCTGACATTAGGAGATCACATGAGCTGAAAAAATATATCAGGAAGGCAAAGAAAAAGAAAAAAAGAAAAAATTCTGCCTTCACTGCCGTTTCAGTCAATTTTCACTGTGAGGTAAAAACCCCAGATATTTCTATGTAACCAAGCAATCATTGTGCTGTAAGTGTTACAGTGACAATCCGTGGATTGTCAGGAACTGCTGCTGTTTTCCTCTCAGGTTTCTGGGGCTTTAATGGACCTAATCCACATTAAGATGATGAAACGCTAATCCAAGAAAATACACCAAAAGCCAATGAGCACCTTTGACTATTTGACCTTCCACAGACCACAACTTATTCTTAAATCACCACAGATTCTTTCTGATTAGCAGTCTCCTTAACTCTCCATGTTCCACATGCTCGTAGTGCTATGGGCTCTAAAGGAATCACAAGATCCCACAACTTACTGATTAAATTATTTACATGCCAAGGATGCCAGCCAAACTGCTGGAGAGAGCACCACTCGATGTCTGCTCAATCCTGCTGAGAGGGTGTGAGAAAAGTACAGGTTGTGAATAGAGCTTTGCTGGAGCTCTTTGTAGGGATTAATTTCACTAGGAAAAGATTACAGCAGCTGTTAGCACTGCTCTCTAACAAGAGTCCTTTCTGCCATAAGATTTGAGGATGTTATTTCTCCCCTCAGTCCGATGGAAATACTCAGAACGGTGCTCTCAGGCTGTGTGCCAGTCCCTGCATACCTGAAGAAGGGCTAATCTTTCCTACTGGAGAGATAAATGTCTGGTCTAAAGTAAGTGCCTGCTGTCACACTCCCTGGGGGTATGAAACTCCCTTCTGGGCACCTCCCTTCTGCCACTGACCACAGGAATAGCTGAGGAAGAGGGTGACCCTTGTTTTGGGTGAGGTGACTCAGACTTCCATACAGCTAAAGGTGGACATGCATTTCCCCATTGCTGACCATCACTGGCATAACCTGGCATGAGTACCCAGAATTGGTATTTTTGGGGCTTATCTGCAAAATAAACAACTAATATTCAAAATTAACAAATAGGGTCAATCAAATATGGCCAAAGCACAACACCAGCATGGAAAATAGAGTACAAGATGTCCTTGGAAAAATTCAGCCTTGCTGATAAAACCAACAATTGGGATAATACTCTGATCCTTCTCTTGCACTTTCTCTGGCCAGAACACTTTCCTGGCCTCTCACTGGAAATTCATTATCATGGATTTTTTTCCTCTTTTTTTCTATTTTCTAAGTGTTCCAGTTGGCGAGAGCAGAGTGCAGAACATGAGCTGCTGCATCGCTGATCAAAGTAAGCCAAAATACCTTAGATCGGGATTTGATCCACAGGTGTAGGTAGGCAAAATATGGAGTGGTGTCAGCAGCTTAAAAGGAATGATAATTAGAAAGTGTTTGAACCTTCAGGTAGCAATGAAAGGTGTTTACTTATTTATTTTCAGCATGGCACTTTAGTCTAACAAGAAGAAAGAATTACAAGGCCCAATATCTGGAGAGAAATGGGGTTGTCAAGGCAAGAAAAGAAGAGTATCAGGGATCTTTTGATAACAGTGTATCTAAAAAACCCATTTTGATTTCAGCTTTTCATTGAGTTTCATGAGTACCGCAGAAATAGAACTCATGGAGATGTAAAGCCCTGAAATTATAAATCCATCTTTATCCAAGATGTTGACTGAGATTCACTCAGGCTTTTCCCAAGACATAGTTTTCATCTCCAGAGCTCACTGATTGATGCGCATGTTTGAAGTCCACCTCTTCTCCAACAGCTTCCCAGTAATTGTACCCTTCTGATTTGCTACAGACTCTTCCCTGCCAGATGCTCCTGCTCAAACCCTTCATGGATCTGTTACAGGGAGGTGGAATTGTTGCATATGCTAATCCTACGTTATTGTCAACAACAGATCCATCAGAAGTTGAGCTGGTAGAATATTATTCAGAAAATATGTTTCCTGGTTAATTTCTCTATTTTGCATTTTGCTAATGCAAATTCTCTTCTGCTGTGCTTAAGCAAAGAGCTCTTATACAGACCCAGGACTGGATCGACCCTCAGCATGCTCATCTCCTTCAGATTTCAATGCAGTTCCTTATTTTGAACTCACTCTGAATATACTTTACTGTTCAGTAAATATTTATTAAATGGACTACTTGGATGCAGCAGTGAAATTCAGCAAGTAATAAAATACTTGTAAAACCTTTTTGCTCCCAAATGATTAGCTCATATATCCCAAATGTCCCATGCAGAGAAACAACTACCTGATGGATAGCAGAGATTTTTTTTCTGTTCTCTGTGAGCCCTAAATGTTCTTCCGCATCCTAGACCATGGAAAGAACTCTGCACAATGATGTTTATGGATATGAAATGTCTGATAGGAGTGAAACATAAACAGACACCATTAAAATTTTCCTAAGATTTTCTCCCAGTATATGAAATCTACTTCATATTGCAAAATTTAAATTTGATAGAGGTGAAAATTTCACGTAGACAGAGCTATTTATTTCTAGGTTATGTATACTGGTCCAATGGCTCTTAGTTCCTACTACCTTAAAATTCAGTAGAGCCCCAATTTACAACAGTACCTTAACCTGAATGAGTATCATTTCCAGCGAGAAAGTGCTAAAGGGATTATTTTCATTTGTTCACAGAAAACTGGTTTTCATCCAGAAATAATTTAGTTTGGCTTGCCACCTTTCTGCTCAGCTTTCCTCCCTGTATTGCACAGGTCCAGTCATACGAAAAAAATAGATTCAGATATATTGATTTTCCTTCTGATGGCTGCCTGTCATCAGGCAGGTGTGAGAATCTCCTACAGAGACAAATGATTGAGTTTGCACACAACTTCATGCTGTAGTTTTATTTTTCTTTTATTTTTTTTTTTACCAGCCATGCCAGCTTAACCTGAAGGTGAGCAGAAAAGCTGGTGAAATGCGGAATATGAGGGTAATTAATCTGGGCTCTGACCAAGCACATAACCTTTGCCATCTCTATGCTAATTTGTGTTGCACTACCTATTTGTGCCTCCCACTCTCAGAAATCCTCTTGAAACTGAAAGGGACACCACTATAAAAAAGGGACGCCAGTATAAAAAAGCCACTCTCCAGCATGAGGAAGAGAACAACTTGTCTTTACAGAAGAAAGGGCTTATTAACAGTGAGGGGTTGCTATTCTATCTGCATCCTTTTGGAAGAGGTAGAAAGGAAATTATACATTCACCAGGCATCCAACCCAGGGACATACTGCCAGTAGCTTTTCCAAAAAGTGTTACTGCTCAAATAAAGCTGATCTATGAGCCTCACAGCTCAGAGAGTTTTACAATGCAGTCAGCATTTTCTCCTTTGTTCCCTTGATTGAGCAGTCATAGATTTAACACGGAGAGATTTACCAGGCAGCGTAAGAAGGCACACAAGCCATGTGATTTAGGTACCCAGAGCAGAGCCACACATCCCACCACAAACCACGGGTGTCAAAGCCAAAGACTTTCAGGGTCACACCCCACGTAACCCATAAGGACACAGCGATGGCTGGCGGTGAATGGTCTCAGGGAAAGGGGCTGGGCAGCACAATCAAAGCCTGCCCACAGCAGCAGCAGCACCCCGAGACCCACAGAGACCCCAGGCAGCTGCACTGCTGCTTTTGCCGTGGTCAGTAGATGATAACTGGTCAAATATTGACACATTCATTAACCACAATGCAAAATGCATCGATCTAACCCTGCTGTCAGTCAGATATGGCCTGAGGTAGAGTAAATTTGAGGCACTGAAGGTAAAGTGTTGGCCCAGAGGTTTGAAAGTGATAACTTCACACCCCAGAGGTGCTCAGAAAGCTAAATTCTGACACAGATGCTCACAATAAAACATTAATTTCTTTTCTCCTTAGTAGAAATTAATCTAATTTCAAGTGCCTATAGTTGTAGTCTCTTCCAAAGACTGACAGATTAGAATGGATTGAAACCAGCCAAGGAGGTTCTTTGCAATTCATAACAGGGTAGACACGGTGATGTGGATTTAGAAATAAAAATCAATCTGAACTCTTGCTTGGAAACGAAAGGGAAACCATTCTGAGTACTGAATCAATTACTGACAGCTTTTAACTGCCAGATTTTAAGATTTAAATTGAATATTCCAACTCGAGTCACAAGTGAAAATGAGTGCAGGTGCTTTAATCACTAAATGTACTCCTCACCAAAAGGATGATCAATGGAAGGGAGAGCCAGGACTTCAGTCTTCTTTGGCATTTCATATCAGCACTTAAGTGTTCTGGTGGACTCCTGGGGAGCCACAAAGGAGAAGTTCAAGGCAAGGTGATCAAATGTGGACAGCATATCTCAAGGGTGCAGCTACAGCACTGTCTCCACTGCTAGGCTGATATAAATGCTTCCTTTTTATTTTTTATTTTTTTAAATTTATATCCAGTTTCATGTTTTTCTTGTTTGATTGCTGCTTGGGGTTTTTTTTGTTTTTTGGGGGTTTTTTTTGCTGTCTTTTATTTTGACAAGAACTCAATCCCTCAAACTAAGAGGAAAAAAAAAAAAGTGTCCTGTGAAGATATTGGAGAGTCTCCTTCTGTGACGCAGATCAATACAGAGAGCTAACTGCTGCTTTTTTATCAGTATCTGTTCACACTCTTGCAAGCTGTCATATGTTACAGTCTTTGTGTGACTTCCTGCACATGCCCTTTCCCTGCCACACTGCTCATCCCTGACCCTCTCCGCTCCAGAACGTCATCAGATGCCAGACACAGGAAGGGTGGATCGCTGGTAGATTCCTCGAGAAACATAAATCAGAGAGCACCCTGTGCTTTAGCAGCTCGATGCCTGTGTGTCCAATATTTGGAAATATATGGCAGCTGGGCAAAAGCTCTTGTCCATTGGAGGAATGTTGCTGAGAGGATGCCCAGCCCAGGACCTCCCTGCAGGAGAGCATTGTTCTGCATCTTCTTGTAGAGCCACAGCTTTGGTGTCATGTTTGCTTCCACACAGTGCCTTCCTGAGGTGGAAGTTGAATGGAGATTTACAATAATTTTGCTGTGTAGTGACTGCCTGGAAAGCTGGTGCAACCCTGTTGCTCCCAGTAGATGGATTCCCACACAGGCCTGTAGGTTTGGGTTTGAAAGCCTCAATTATTGTCCCATGTGCACGGTGGGCTGCAAGTGTGAGGAATGCTGCCATGTGTTAGTACCACGCCTTCCTTTGGAACAGATAAGAAAGCCTCTGAAAAATGAAAGTTTGCATTTTAGAAGGTGTGTGGACCTCAGTTAAAGACAGTGTGGTTTTAAAGGACCAGATTAATTTCTGGAGACCTATGGAGAGAATGAACTTCGTTTGAGAAGCTGCCCTGAGGAGACCAAGCACAGCTGAAGGATCTGCTGCCCTGGGAGGGTGGGTCCCTGCTCTCAGACTACAGCTCTGAGATGGGACAAAGTGGCACATTGACCAGAAACAGGCAAGGGCCAGAGGCTCACTTCAAACACCAGAAACCATGGATCAGGTTTTGCTGCTCATGAGGCAGTTCCCTCTGCTGTTCCAAAGAAACAGTGGGCTTTAATAATGAAGTAATTGATATTCTTGTCATTCAGCTAATTAGCCACAATGCTTCTTCCACATCCTCTGTCTTCCATGGAAGTCTCCTGCCTGAGGAATGTGGTATCTGATGAGATCTGTGGATTAACACAGAGAGCAACAGGCACTAAGCTACACCTTCAATCAGTTCAGGATCCTGGGGCTGAGAAATATTTATGCAGCAGTGGGAGACTAGGAGCACTACTTCCCCTCACCGAGCAGAAAATTTAAGAGACATTGATTACTACAAAAACTCTGAAGACAAATATTTACCACAGAGCTGTTACTTCTTGTTGTATAACTTTACAGCCAGCATAGAAAAAAAATTTGAAAATCATTCAGTGGTTTAGACTCATTGCAATGGCTGTTCACATAACCAGCTGAGATGGTGACTTTACCAGGGTAAGGAGCAGTTCTCCTATATGAGGAAGGGCTAAGCAGATTAAGACTTTTCAATTTGGAGTACAGATAAGTGAGGAAGAAATGACAGAGATCTATAAAATCAATGGAGCAACGGAAAAGTGCACAAAAGACAATTATTCACTTTTCTTCTAATGCAAGGATTAAGGGGAGTTAAATGAACAGATCACAGATTTTAGAAAGCACATTAAAAAGTTCATACAAAATGCAATTAAAACTGTGGAGCTCATTACCACAGGATGCTGGAGATGCTAAAAGTTTATGTGAGTTCTGGGAATAACATACTGGAAAAATACCCCACTGAGATCCCCCTCCATGCAGGCACTCTACACATCTCAAGATTTAAGCTGCGACTCAGAGGAGTTTTGGAGAACATACCTTGGAAATACAACTCTCAGATACCAACTGCTTTCTTCTGCAGGAGGTAAAATGTCTTGCCTTGATATACTTCCAAGCTGGCCTGATGCAATCATCTCCTGTCATTATGGATAGATTTGCAGCCACAGAGAGCTGCAAAGCTGACACACAACCAGGGATGTTTTGCAGTAACCAAATCCACTGTGACTCTTGTTGGCTGTGGGATTAAAGCCACTCCACTAAACACACACTTCTAGTGAAGAGCCACAGCAATGCCTCTCATTTTTCCATCTTAAAAGAACGAAAGGAATTCACTTTATTTTATCTTATAATTATTCAACAAAGTGACTTGAAGGTGGAAAATGAACCCCAGTGACTTGAAAAGGAGGTAGAAAACAGCTCATGGCTCTGGCTTGGGTGAGACAGAAAGCTCTGAAGGACTAATAAGGAATTGGCCTACCAGGGTTAAAGCTGCTACACATCTCAGTAAAAGTCTGCTAGTGCTGGGTGCCAGGAAAGCTCTCATGGATGCCATGCAGAAACTTGGTTTGTGTCACTTGTCCTCTCACATGACTGAATCAAAAATTTCATGTCCCATACACAACACACTGGGATAGAGGTAATTTATGTATTTTACACAGTACAGTTCTGACAACATATCATTATATGGTTATAAGTAGTATTTTCCCCCTCTTTGTTTTTTTGACCTTTAATTTTTCCTTCTTTTAACATAGGGGGCAAAGAGAGGCAAAATTACCTTAAACCTGCAGAGAGAGTGCTTATCCATGTGTTTGATGTGATCTCCTGAGTGGCTGTGGCAGCATGTACAACAGCATGGTAATCTTCCTGCCACCTCTGTTAAACAGAAACCTGTTGTTAGGCTTAGCTAGATGTGCCCAGTGTATTTTAGCAAGCAACAAAAGATATTTAGCTGCTTATTTTATTTTGATTGACAAAATTTTTGGGAAGTTCACGTACAAACATTCATGGCAGCAATTTTAGCCATCAGTTTGGGATCCCAGTAAACATCCAGTAATCAATTTAAAATTAAAAATTAAAAGGAGGGGGGTGGAGGTGGATAAGTACCTGGATTATTAATGAGTAATTAAATGCAGATTAAAGATGTAGTAACCTAGAGTCCAGTCATGGAAGTTTAACTGTCAGATGATGTGGAAGCTGGGAGTTTTGAGGGAATCTGATGAATGCAGGCTCACGGGAAGCTGTCACAATGATGAAACAAGCCCAGTCTGGGCTAATAGATTTATCTATTTCTTCCTGGCAGATTATAATAGGATTTGGAACCATCCTGCTGATCAGTGGGCATCTGCAGAAAGCTCATCACACAAAAAGTGTCATTTGAAGTGGATCGAAGGAGAATATTTTTTGGACCTAGATATCTGGAGACATCATCACTTGAAAAAAAGCAGAGAGGGAAGGCTGCATTTCGGGGTATAATTTGCAGCAGATTATCAAACCATCTGCAAAGAAGTAGCTAAAATAGCTGATATGCTGCTGTTGTCTGTTCATGAAGAATTCCCACAGGAGATTCCTTCCCTTACCATTTCTCTGGAGACATAACAGTGTTGTAGATCCTGGTGCTGCATATTTTTTGACTGAATGTATAGACATTTTGATAAAGCTGAGGCTGAAATAATCAGTACTTCCAAAGCCTCCGACTGAAATGCTGGAGGAATCAGTCAGCTTTTCCAATTTGCTAAAGATAGGTGCTAAGAGAACACTCTTGGAAAGCTGGACAAAGTATTACTAAGCAGATTTTGCATATATGAAAGAGAAAAGTGATGAAAAGGTCAGTTTAAAAAAGAAAAATGTTTTTGAATCAATGCTTTAGTGTAGAAAATGAACGACACTGTTAGGAAAAAAAGCACCAGAAAAAGCAATTCCCCTTCCCAAGAAATGTAAAATATGAATAAGCAAAGTATGTAGTATACTATGAAATAACATGATTCTTATTTTCAAACCAGAAAGTTCAATCTGACGTACAGCTAAAGGGAGATTGTTATGTGCACATAATACTGAAGAAGTCCATGACAAAACAAATGTCATGCATAATCCCTAAACAAGGCTTGCATTTCCTTCCTGTGGTACACTTACTGTCATGCTGTCCAGTCAAGAAATAAAATGTGCAAACAATAAAAGGAAGGCATTTGATTCAGATACCAACAGCACCAGGGGTCAAGGACAGGATTTTCAGAAGGTGCTCAGCAAAGAGCCCTGATGTTTCTAGTGGCCAAAAGAATGGACAGGTAATTTGTTAACTCCAATTTGTCTGCAGTGGCTACTGGATTTGCTTTAACATTGGGAAGCAGAGTTGTGATCTATGAGCCTTTCATTCAGTGAAAAAGGTAAGACAGTCTTAAAAAAAACAAACCAGAGCTGCATCCCTGGGACTGTACACACCACTGGCACCTGATGTGAAGATGTGCAGCTGCTGCCCTCCCTGGGAGAAGGTGATTGAAAAAGAGAGAGGCAAAAATATAAAATGAATTGTGGTATCAAGAACAACTCCTCATTCAACTCTTGATCTCTGTCAGGGAGGGTCTGCAAAGACAGTGAGACTAAGGATACTTCTGCAAGTACTTCAGGCAAGTACCTGGGTAGATCAACTTCTTGTCTTCAAATTTGGCTCTCACTTAGAGTGCAAAATGCCAGTGGCAAACAAGAAATCATTTTAGAAAAGATACTATGTTTTCCTCTTCTGAACATATAATGATATGTGTTCTTCCAAGTGCTTTTCTGTGCCTCCAACACACCTTCACTTGTAAAAGGGGCTTGTAGTGGGTGGGACGTTCAGTGAAATCTCCTTTGCTAGTGTCCTTCAGAGAAAAATTTAGGATCTTATTGCTCACATGGGACCTGAGCCAAAACCTCTTATTAAATTCCATGGGTGTTGGATCACAAGGCTCTAAAAAGTAATAGGAATAAATGGGTTCTCCTGGCTAACCTTTCATTTTTCTTTAAAATAGCATTTCATATGCTTTGCCATTTTATGTGCACACCTTTGGCTTTAGACCAAATCCTAACTAGTGTAAATCAGCCTCACACCACAGGTAGTGGAGCTACACAAGCTAAAAACAAGCCTGGAACTGGCCCACTGCAAATAAGTTATAGATTTACCCGCTTCTGTATCACACTACTGGCTCCTGTTATTGCTTTGTAAAGTGCTTTGGGAAATTAAGGGAGTAGTAGGAGCTACATTAAATTAGATCCCAGTCTAATACAATCTGACCTGTATTTCACAAGGAAAGAACTTACACTTCTGAAATGCTGAGCAATGATTTTTAGAAAGTATTCAAAGTAAGGTAGCTCAGATGCCTCTATGTTACCCTGTTCAGAATCATATGGGAAAATCTATTGCTGGCAATTTTTTTTTCCTCTCCTCCTAATTACCATTAATGCTAATTAGTAAGTATATGTTAGTTCAATCTCTTTGTTACTCCATAACGTTTAGTTGAAAATTACAATAATGAATTCCAGCTTCTTCAGACAAATGTAATAAAATGGTGATTAATATTCCCCAGGGCTATGACAGAATATGATTCAGGCTAATCTAAAAGTGTAGAGTTTGATACCCATCAGGTGCTGAAGCTGACACAGTAAATGTAAGGTGTGATTAGCAATGTGCTGAAACAAGTGGGTCACTGCCCTCTGCTCAAATCCAGTTGCTGTGGCCACCATGGCATGGTCAAAATTACTTGGCTGAGTATGGACTGGTGGTGTCCTTGTTTTCCCCTTGTTCAATTCTTGTACCTCTATTACTCTTGAAAACTGCCCACGTATTGAAATCCACCCACATCTACTTCTGTTTGGAATGAAAAAAGCAAACCTCCCACTTTGTTAAATAAAAAAATCTTTTTTTCCATGGGTTTATGTGGGCTGTGCATAGTTAACAAAACAGAAGAGAAATTTAGCATAATTCAGAGACATCCAATGTCCTGTCAATGCACTTACAACCAAAACTTTTGGGTCCTATCCCGGATGTGAGTGCCTGTCCTGGGCACCATCCCCTCTCTCGTGACAGTGTCATGGAAAAGGTTGATCAGGAATGACACATGGAATGACCTTGGTGAGGAGCCAGCAGGCAGGTGTCCACGAGAGGCTGTGACAGTCACTTATCCTGAGCAGCTGGGACAAATGGGCCAAGACCACACTGCCGAGCCCTCCTCCAGCAAGACTTCCCAGAACAAATCTGAAACAAGTCTGTTTGCCAGGGCTGTGCAACAGGCTGAACCCACAAGAATGTACAGTGCTTTTATAAAAATATCCATTTTCTGTTATGCTATATATCCAGTACTACCAAAATTACACTTTCTATAAGAACAGAGTAAGGTACAAAAGTGGGAGTTCTTGATCTCACTCTGGCAATGATCCATACAAATTCATGCCCCAGAATTCTTACTTTACATAATGCAATTTATACAAACATATTCCTCTAGTCACATGCTGCCATGACTGCTGCAGTCAAAGGGGTTACATAGATGGAGAAAGGACATAAACCCAGGATGAATTCCTCCTTGACCAGCTCTTCTCTTACAGTGCATTGCACACCTCCACCTCCGTCCAGGCTCCATAAATGGAGAAATTAAATTTTAGAAGGGAGTAACATAAGAGGTGCACCGAAACCCACCTTTTATTGCAGAATTAGTTTTACAGCTGCAGATAGATCTTTAAAGTGCAAATGCACATGGAGTTTAATCTCTCAATTTCAAACTCTGAAAATTAAACTCCTTCCTATGATTTAAAAAAATGCCAAACAAAAAAGTCAACATCCACCTCCCTTTCAGCCCAAGAAATTGCTGCTAAAACCAAAGGACACAAAAACAGGGTAACAAGATTGTCTTAATACTATAGGAGATCTGACTGTGGCCCTCAGTCTTGCCATCCCTCATTTCCCCAAGTAAACAAGAAAAAGATCTTTTACAACTTTACTGCAATAAAATAATATTTTATAGATGTTCAGATGATGCAGGGTTGTGGCACAAAGAAGTGTAAAGTATGGAAGAGCTTGTGCATGTAGGTAATGTGTCTGTATATGTGCAAATTCCACCAAGCTGAGAAACACTGCCCTTTGTTTTTATGCCTTTGTTTTTCTTTGAAAACAAAATCTTCCTTATCTCTCTGTCTCCATACCTATATGTACAAAAAGAAAAAAAAACCCTACATCTGTCTTTTGTTCAACGGTGTTGCACATCTGGACAATAAAGAGGTGAATTTAGTGAGGGGGCAGCTCCTAAACCCACACTTTTGGTATTTTGCAGCATGCCCTGAACCAACTGAAAAAAGGGAGATTTCACCCACCCTGTCCCATTGCAATCTGGAGGGAAACTGTGGGCAGCAGATACAAGGCTCCATTCCAAGACAGCATTGCATGTATGTATTCTCTTTTATTTCTTTTCCACCCTAATGACTGAACATTTACAGAACTTCTTCATTTGCAGTCACTCAGAGGAAGCTCACGGGAAGTGTTTGTGTGCTGCAGGGCACAAACATTGACTTTGCTGGGGGAATTGCATTGCTCCCCAACCACTGGGTACCTGAAGCCTATTTTCAGATGGATTTTACTCCCGTGTCACCTCTTAGACTGCGTCCAGAAAGGAACAAGTGACACATGCCAACCTTTTGCCCAAACCCTGTGGGCTCTGAGGTCAACCAAGTGGCAAACAAAAACACGTCTTTCTTGCCACTGATAGGGCATGGGAAGCCTGTCACCACCCTTCTGACCTGGGGAAGGAGGCCACTATTTTAGCATTATCCAGTTTCTAGAAGAAGGAAACAATGACACATGAAAACCAGGTTGTTGTTGTTGTTGCTAACTGGCAGGGTCATACCCAGGGTATATACATAGAACTCTTGGCTTTACGTAAAAGGAAACAAACCAGCCCCCCTGTGCTCTCATTTTTGCAGTGGTGGGTATTTGCAGTGAACTGGAAAGCTGTTGGAGGAGAGGTGTTACTTTTTTGAATTCTAGAGCACCGTATTTGCTAACTAAGTAAGAAAAACAGGAGAAGTTTCACATGTTATCTCAGAACATGTGAAAATAAATCAATGTATATATGGGGAAGAGGGCTATCACTTTGTGCAATCACAAGGCAAACTCCACAATGACAACTGAAGGGACAAGTTTATGAAGAAATCATAGTTTTCCAGCACAGGATTTATTATTTATTTATAATAAAAAACTGCAGAGCATAGAGGTTTGGGCTTTTTTTCCCTAAAAAAAATAAAAACTGTTCAATTGTTTTGCCAAATTCCCATCTGTTGATTTTAAAAACTATATAGAATATATTTTTCCCCCTCCACTCGCAGAAAAAAATTCCTTCCTATTCATTGTGTCTTGTACGTCAAGGGAACAGAAAACTTAGAAGGGTGAGATGTGTTTATCCAAAGTATTTGTTTCAAAAAGCAAGCCCTCGAGTCCCTAAATTGTATTAGCAGAAGACCCATAATGCTCTATGAAGATGTGTAACCATGCAGAATGTGTGTTTTTCCTGCTCTAGACCTTCCAGAAACTAAAAAGCACTGAAGTCTCCTGCATGAGCAGCCTCCCCAGTGCCCACGGACATCTTCTCAAAGCTGTCACCCCACGACACCACAAGAAGGGAGAGGAAACCACCTGTTAAAATATATATGTATACTTGTAAAAGAAAGGCAGGAGACTTGTTTTTAAAGACTATCTCAGTTGAGTTTAACACAATGCAGGCTAATGGTGTGAAAGAAAACTGAAATGTGATCAGAAAGAAATCTCAGAAACAATGTCCACGGTGTACCCTGCAGCCAAGGGGAGTCTGCTTTATCAATCTAATAGCACATGGACAATAGAGTTTATCTGTGGTAGAATGATTGCAGAGAGTGATCAATGGAAGGTCAGGAGAAATTTCAACAATAAATATTTGTAATCACTCACTATATCTAAGGTGTCCAGTAACTAAGCCTGTATTACTTTATCTGGTGATCTTGCTCAAACTTGGTTTCTTGAGCATAAGAATAGTGGGAGGATGCAATCCAGAGTCATGACAGAGTAACTGGGAAGAGATTTTGCAAGAGAAAGCTCCAGTTTTGCTAACACTGATCTTCTAGCACTAAAAATCAACCACATAAGTTCACTACCATGTGTTAAATATATTTAGGAGGCAATGATTCAGTAACCTACTCAAATAATTTACCTCCTGCCTTCAAGGCTTAATTCTTAATAATGTAAATAGAAAAAATCTGAGCTGTATTTTCACTTGAATATTTTGACTTGCACTTTGATGTGTGGGAAGATTTGAACCAGGCAGTTGCTAATGTAGTAAATAATGAAAACAGAAGCAAAACTATAAATATGGCTTGGCAACTAAATAAATACAATATTAAAAAAAAAGAAAAGGGAAACAAATAAGCAGGGAAAGGCTTTTGAGGGAAAAGAATTATCTTAAAAACACACAAAAGATACTACAAGTCTGCATCACAACACAGGACCAAAGTCTTAAAGTTTACCCAGGTCTGAAAGGAAGGATTTTCACAGGGATTGGGTGCTGCTCAACAGAATATGCCTGTTTGTCAGTTTTATACCAGACGCATTTCTATGCTTTTTTCAAGATGTATTTACTTAATTAGCAAATTACTGGTAAAAAATGAGGAATTAATGCACTATAAAACATAATACAATTGGATACCTAGTCAAAGACTTTTTAAAGCAATAGAATTTGGGATGCTGAGGACAAAAAGGAAACCATTAGGAACAGGAATGATCTAAAGTAATAAACTATTTTGTTAACCTTTTGAATCCCTTCACATCTAGTGGAAACCACAGAAATTTTAAACACTTTTTCCACAAAATAACTTTCAGCAAAGTTTCAGTTCAATGTGTGATAACTGAGGAGGTGGAAAAAGGAAAAAATACAGAACTTCAATAGATTATGAGTTAAGTCTTACTCATCACAGCTTCAGCAGAGGGAAATGAAGGAAAGGACCAGCTTCAATAAAGGTTCCTGCTATTACTTCAGACAGATTTCCCCTTGTTGCATATCCTTGAGCTCTGCTTGTAGTGTAAGAAAGAGAAACAGTGAGTTCCTTAAACAGAAGCCTTTTGGTGGTGTAGGGACAGAAGCTGGTTACACTGCTAAAATACCTATGCATTCCAGGTACAGCTGGGTGTGCATAAGGTTAAATCTGTCGAGGGACAACTCACTCTGACTTACTGATGTGCCCCAAGCCAACAGTTTTTATCCAATTTTCCAACAGAAGATGAGCAAAGAGGCAGCATCCACATGGGTATACATGTTCCTCCAGAGGTTTGTCTGCACAGGGGTCAGAAGCTCTGTTGGCTGCCCAGGTACCCAAGCTGCATTGCAACATTCACCTCTTACTCCTCAAAAATATAAATCTGAGGACAATCAGAGGCTGTTCCTGTGCTGATGCCTGCAGGAAGGTGGTGAAGAGTTCACTGAAACTCCTCCTGGGAGGCAGGTGGGATGTAAGGCAGCACCACTGGGTGGGTAGCAATAGAAAGCCATGCTCTGTGCCAGGCCAACAGAGCTTTGAATGAGTTTTGGCTGTGCCATAGGCTTGATGCAGCAGTTTGATGGCTTCAGCTGCAGCAAGGCAATCAGGGGAAGGTGCTTTGAGAAGCATTTTTAATTAATCTAGTTTGCAGAGAAATATTTAAACTAAATGCCTCCCTGTCTTGTTGGCCATACTCCCAACACAGCAGAGGCGAAGTGGCAAAGGCTCTGCACTCAGCTCCTGAGGGAACACATTACGGAATTTAGAGCTATGTTTTCCAGCACTGTTGACAAAATTCCTGGGGGAATTTGGACTCTGGTCAGTCAATGAAGGCTCACTTGACAAACGAGGGTTCCCTGGCCCTACACACTTCAGCACTGGTTGGTCAATTCTTTGCACATTCCTTTCCTCCCTCAGCAGTGAAGCTTGTGGAAGGTTCCCTGCCCATGGCAGCAGGGTTGGAATCAGATGATCTTTAACCCTTCCAACCCAAACCATTCTATTTTTCTATGATTCAGCAGCAAGCATTCTTGTACAGATAAAAGGTTTATAGACTTGAGATTAGACTGGGTCACACTGTCCTTGCAACGAAGCATCAGTCTAAGAGGCAGCACGCTTTCCTCCCACAGTGAGCAGGACAGCCTCTAATCAGCCAAAGATTTCTTCCTCTCTTGTTCAGAAGCCTTTAAGAGAGCGTCTTGCTGCCTCCTTTGTGCATTGACTCCCAAGGAAAACGCCCAATTTCAGTTGAAATCGCTTCTACTTTGAATTTTGCTTCAGCTTGCAGGCCCTGAAGTTTAAAACACTGATTTTACCACTAATGTGCATTAGTAAATTTAAAATACAATTATGGTTCTTGGTCATAAAAACCTCCATACTGAGGGTTCATAACGTCAATAAAGAATGCCAACCATACTGATTTCTCATTGGATTCCTGAGACTTCCATTGGTGCAAACTAAGTCCTGAAGAAGTTCCTGCAGTATGTGTAGAGGAACCTTTAATCCACCCTCTCTGTTTCTAACTCCCTTGTGTTGGCAGGGGGCTTTGTGCCCTATGGGGAAAGCAAGGAAACAAATACCTAATTGAAGCTTCCATACCCCTTCCATACTACAGGCAGCATCTGCTCCTAGGACAGACACACTGCACCTTCACTGCTGAGTTTTCCCAAAGTCTGCTGAACAGAGAAGCATTTTTATTGCAGCTCAAAGCAGTGTCTTCCAAAAGGCACTGAATGTTTGGGAATGAGGGGGAGGGCTTCGGATAACAGCTTCAAGGCTGGAAAGTTACTCAGTGAATTGCACCACGTCTGTCTCCAGACTTCTGGCAACAAAAAATAGTTGGATATTGAGCTTCAGAATGTAAAAGATTCAAAGAGTGCCTAAAAGACAGCATCTCAAACTGCCCAGTGTTGTGGAGACTCAGCAAAACTTCCACTGATAATCTCCAGGCAATGCCCTGAGGAAGCTTGCCCACCTCACCACTGCTGTGGAGCTCACGTGAAACTGCAATGTGCTCAGCTTACCCTGACACTTGGACTGCCTCAGAATTTTTACTGATTTATTTTGTTGCCCACATGCAAACATAAGGTGGTGAGCCATGCAAAGATCAATTTTTTTCCAACGTTCAAGACTCATTTCCATATGAGCCTGGCCATCCCCTTTCTGAAAAGCATACCAGGTGGCATCACAGGAGTCTGCTGTCAGGTTTTTTTCTGGTTTAATGGGATCATGATGAGCAAACATTAAATGTTGGCCAACAGCAAGCAGAATGACTACAGGCCTTAAGTGTAATCACACCCAGTAATTTCCAAGGAAGGCAAATTATTAATTTGTGACTAGTCATTCTTTTCAATTACAGGGTACTTTTCCTGGGAAGCTGTTTTCTCACTGATCTTTCATCTGCAATGTGCCCTCCACCGCCCTGACGCATTCAGATACTCTAATAACCTGGACTTTGTGAAAATGGTAATTACTGTGTGTTGGGGCTGAAGAAAGCCTCAGAGCTGAGAAGAGATGCAGGCCTCCAGAGCAGCAAACATTTACTTAATATACTATATCATCTTCCATCAGCCTGTCATGTGACCTTTAAAGTTCATAATTTACAGTAATGTACTATAAAAGATAACTTCTAATTTGTGCTATCATACTGGTGCCGAATTATTGCTTTCTTTCAGTGATGCATACATTCTTGCCAGCTTGTTGGAAAAGGTCTTTTTTAGAGTTTACTGAAACTTGAAAAAATAAAAAAGGTGTTCAACTTCTAATGAGTTTTGTGATTACTGCAGCTGCATACATCTGTTCCTTGAATAATTCATGTGCCTTCTCAGGAGTAAGATCTGAAAGGGAAATATTTCAATATAGAGAGCAGGATACGGGCAGAGTCTAAAGTCGATAGACAACAAAGGGAAACGGATCTTGGGGTGAACACGTTGTCATTTTGTGACATGTCTGAGGTGGGGACAGACTGGATGCAGAAATAGGAACAGGTGGGAGGCCTGAGCTCTACCAGGCCAGGGCCCAGCTGAAGCTGCACAGCACATCAGGTCAGAGATGTGGTACAGATGAATTTCAGACTGCCATCAAGCATGACAATCACATTCTAACTGCGTTCTGGGGGGAAGCAGGTACGCTCTGAGCTGTGTTACTTCAAAAGGAACAACCATCAGGGCTTATTCTCTTCATGGGTCACTAGGGCAAATGCACTTGAATATCAGGGTAAATTTTGAAGTTCTACTCATTTTCCATAGCCCTCTATTTGCTAGAACATAACCGTGAAATAGGGGTAGAGGAAATGGCACGGGATGCTGTAAGTGAGCATGATCTGAACCACCTGAGCAAGTTGGAGAAAAAGGACCCTGGCTTTTGAGATGGGCACCGTAACCACATCAAAAGGTGCAACTTCATCACTGCAGAGAGAAATGTGCAAAACCTATCATTCTCCCTCAAAGTTACAAGAAAGGAAGGCCTAGGCAACCTCCTAGAATGCCTCTTGGATGTCATCATGCAGCACGTTGAATGGGATTATAAAATTGCCCTGTGACTCCCAGAGATGTGAAAAAGCCAACACTATCACCCTGCATTGACTGAGGGGCAGCTCACTTCCCTTGCTGAACTCAGACTGTGTTCACAAATCTCAGAGGCAAGGAGTTGCCACAGCACTTGCATAAATTATGACTGACTCATGATATTAATCACTCTATTGTGTGGTAAATCCATTCTTTTTCTCTGCTCCCCCACATCTACCACAGTAGCTTTACAGGAAGCTCTAAGCCTTTCCTAGTCCTTTCAATGGTTGGGGGTTTTAACTAATTTTTGCCGAGTCCCAAATTCTATAAACAAAACCAAAAGCCATCCTGCAGTGTTTGTTACAGCTGTGAGTTTGTCATCAGGGTGCTGGGATACTTTAAGCAAATTTAGGTGTTAAGAACAGCCCAAGACTATTATCATGTCATCAGAAAATGAAGACTAAATCCTCTGAAGCAGTCTTTTAAAGTATTTTCTCCTTCCTCCTCTCATTGTTATTCTCCCAAAGGGCCACAACTTGGCTCTTGGCAGGGCTGGAGCATACTGATGTACAGAAGGAAGTGATGTGTCTGGATTTCTCTTGTGCAGTACCGATGCTGTCTCTTGAGCATGGAGATCCCTTTCCTAATGGCCAGAAAAGACATTTCCATTACATTTTCCTCTCATTTCTTTGACAGATACCACCACCATTCCAGATCTGGTCATTTTTGGATTGAGAACACGTTTCTCCCTGAGTGTTATTTAATCCTCACAACTGTGGATCATTTTTACAAGAGTCAGTTAGAAATCCCATAGGTTCTAAAACTTGTTAGAGATTATAGAGACATAGAAGGCTGGGTTGGAATGTGGTCTCCAAGAACCTGTCTATTTTATTGCTTCCAAGGGGCTTGTCAGCTTCCTATTGAAACACAGCTCAGTAATTGCACGGTGAATAAAAATGAGAAGATAGCTTTTTATTAGCACTAAATGATCAGGTTGATTGGCATTAGGGATCTTCTTTATACAGTTTCATTGACACAAGCATATGGTGAAAGTCATCTCTATTTCCCAATAACACATTACAACACATAGTAAAACAATTCATTACCCAGTATTACTGATCATTTGGAATGGGGCCTCTATTATATCTAATTTCTACTACCCCCACCAAAAAAGTATTTGCCTATTTTTAAAATTTTACTTAAACTTAGTAAGAGCAAAAATTACTTATAGTTATTTAATCTATGGTTGTAAGACGCTCTGAAACAATAGGGCAGTACTGAGAGGAACTTTCATGGTATTTTAGACAAAGACATTTTAATAATTCTCATTAGATCCTTTCCCATTGCTTATGGAAACCACAGTAATCCCTCCCTCTCTCATAATGATGAGTCCTATTTGCACCACACTTCTGACAAAACAAGCCCAGCCCAGACAGAGATGCAGCACCAGATGCAGTGACAAAAGAAAAGAAATTGCTACCATGGGATAAAGGGGTCCATAACAGAATGAATTGTAGGATTGTCCTTTCAAAACCTTGTTAGTTGCTGACCTAACCTTCCCTAAGAGGAGTTTCAACTACAAAATTTCTACCTTTTCCTTGAGACAACAATTTCCACAGCATAACTCTTCTCTCCATAGATTTTTTTTTTCTCTATATAGGGAAGCCTTTTATATATTTGTAATGTTATGTCATCCCCCCTCCTTCAGCCTTCTTCGTGGTCTTTTCTTACCCTTCACTACCTCATTCTTATTCTCTTCATTTGTTTGAGTGTTGTTTTCTAAATCCTGACATTTTCCATTGGTGCCCCTGATATCTCTGTAACGTTTATTTCCTCTGTATCAAGTACCACATGATTCACACATGACTGAAAGGACTGAGTCCAGAGAGAATAGATGTTTTGCAATGCATTTCTTTGTAAGTTTTAACAAAGTTTGGACTTCTAGAAATATTTGCCCCAGGCTTTTTGGGATAATATTCAAAAAAGGAAAGCCAGGAGTCATCTGACATCCCATCAAGAACTAAATAAAGGAAAGCATGCCTTCAAAGCTTGGCCTGAATTTTCATGATCTTAATTATTCTTTGATGGTTCAAATTTCAGCTGTCCTGGTCATTCATACAGCCAGGTGGCCAGTCAAAATGAATGCCTGCAGTTCTCAAGATCAGAATGAAACAAAAGGATAAATTAGGATTACCCTACAAAAACACCAGAGGCAAGTACCAAGTCCCTCAGTGGACCTCTTTTACAGCAGACTACAGTCACTCAGTGTGGAAACACTTCCTTCCTTGCCTCTGGCCAGAGATTAACCACAAGACAAACCAGTACAAGATACCCCACTGAAAGGAAAAAGAATGTCCTGCTTTGCATAAAGCTACACTACATCATGGGAACTACCAGAGACTTAATAAGAGTTGCACAAAGGCAAAAGATTTATTTAAGCAAAAAAGGCTGAAGCCAGAAATAGTCCAGAGGTCACAGAACTTCTCATGTTTCCCCACAGATTAACTACTTGGATTAGAAAAAAAGAAACCCCCAGTATCAATGGTCTGAAACATACACCAATTGCAAATTCATTTCCAAGATGTGTCTTTTTAATTTACTAAGTTTAGTTTCCAGGATTTAAAAAAAAAAAAAAAA